>PVKE010012140.1:28444-38983 GCA_004027555.1 Craseonycteris thonglongyai
TAAAGATTTATTTATTGTTTTTGACAGAGAGAGAGAGAGAGATACAGTCAGAGACAGAGAGAAGGGGGAGGGCCCAGAACAGTCTCCATAGTTGCACATCATTGGTTTTTCCACATAGTTTCATTCCACAGGTGGGCTGGGGCTGCACAGGGCAGGAACTGGGCCGGGGTCTTGCCCCGGTGAGATCTGAACTGGGGGCGCTCCCCAGTTCAGCATATGGGTCCGCACGGGCCGGGGCCGGGATTCGATCCTCGGTCCCCGGGGCTGCAAAGTGAGCGCCTAGCCCACTGAGCCATATCTGCTTCCCCAAGTCCAGAGTTCTTAACATATACCTTTGCCTTCCTTTCTGCCATTTTTATTCTGTCACACCTCCAACCCATACATGAAATTTAAAGAGTATCACCTACAAAAGAATCCCCAAGCCCAGAGGAGTAGAGGGGAAAGAGACAAGGAAGAGACCTATTCCATACTGAAAGCATGCTAAACATTAGCCCACTCATTCTCCTTATGTGTGACCATCATCATTTAAAGGATAAGAATATATATAAGCCCAAACACATCGAATAGAATGCGTAGGACAATGGCAGACTTGGAAATAAACCTCATACAGTCAGACATCAAGGCATCTGTGACATTTCCACATTTCTGCTATGGGATATCGGTATATTTCAGGAAAATGTGTGAAGCCAAACTACATACTCTTCCAGTTATGGCCAAATGAAATAGGGTCACCCTAAGTAAGACAAGGAGAAACATGAAAGTTCTAACATCACTGTGGACTGCTGAGAAGCCAGAGAACAAATCAAGGAGGCCAAAATAGCAATGCAAGGATACTTTTGAGCAGATACTTCAGGAAGACAATATATGTCAGGAGACAAGATATAGATCTAGATATGGATGTTGATATGGATATAGCTATAAAAACATGTAGATAGAGAGATGATATAGATACATGTAGATTATGTAGATATAGATACAGATATATACTAATAGATACTGCAAATTCTGAATATGTGAGCCAATGAATACACCTGTAGAATAGTGACAGCAATAGTCATCTATGGTGTCTACCCAGCCACACCCAGACCCAGAATGGGATAGTCTTGATGGTCCCACCTCACTGAAAAAAGGTCAAATATCTTCTCAGTTGCTACAAAGTCTTCCACTTAGTCAGCCTGCTCAAATTATATTCGCTCAGGACGGATTGGCTCAGGGCTCCCTGTCAATGCCAACTAATTTGACAAAAGCAATATAGGTGCCTATTCTATTCAGAGCCCTGCCCAGAAGCTTCCACAGGTGTCATAAAGTGTTGCTTTTTCAAATAGACATAAAATATATATGTTTTCCATATTAGCTATTGCATATTTTTCTGGTGCCTATCACCAGATTGATAGCCATGGATCTGAGTAATTAGGAGAGCACTGGGGAAAGAGAATATGGTTATTATTTCATACCCTCAGATTAGTAAGATCCTTCCCAGGCCTTAATTAAATCAGCTTATTCCATTAAATTTTGTTTTGAAAACCTGCATACCCTGGTTGCCTACTATGCACAGAGAACTGTGCTAGAAGTGATGGGGCAGAAAGACCAAAAAGTGTGGTGATTAAACAAACAAACAAAAGTTCCGGATTTGAAGCTCAGTTCTGTCCCTTTCTAGGTGTATGACTTTTGAACAAGGTTAGTTTACCTTCCCAGCCTTGGCCTCTTCATCTATAAAGTAAGGATTTGTTCCTTCTTCATGGGGAGAAGTTCCTGTCTGTAAACCTATAAATATAATTCCATTGCTCAAAGCAATTATTGTTTAATGAGGAATTTAGCTCAAGGGGAGATAAAATGAGTCATGGCTTTGGGAGCCTAGAAAAAAACAAGAATACCTAGAACTAGGAGCTGAAGCAGTGGACTCTAACAGATAGTGGACTCTAACTAACAGTGGAGGGTGGAATGAGTCATGAGGGGGACCCCAGATGCAGAGAATAGAAATAAAGGCTCAGACTATGTTCTCATAATGGTGGGCAAATGAGCAGCAGAAGCACGGAGGGGTCAAGGTGACAACTAAGCCTTAGAATTAAGTTGAAGACCCATTTTGGAGGCTTGGGTGCCTTGCTAAGTGTCCCTAGAAATAGTGAGGAACAGAGTGTTCTGATTGTAATGTGCACACTAATTTGGAAGAATGACAACAGGAAGGCAGGAAGACAGCAGGAAATAGGTATCATATCAACCAGGTGAGATATAATTGAGCTGTGGCTGGTATAGTGATAGTCACATCAAAAGAAATGTGAAAGAAGTTGCAGAATTGGGCACTGATTCTATGTGGAGGGAAGAGAGGAAAGGGAGAGGCTAACATGACTGAGGGTTCAGTAGTGGGAGACTGGTAATATGGGAGTTGTGAAGGGCTGAGATGAGGAATACAAGTGGATCCCCAATGTACGGAGTACAACACCCCATTCCCCACTGAACCAGCAACACTGCATTTTCTGCCCATATCCTAAAGGCAGCCAGTGAGTTTGCTAAAGATGAATAAACCCAATTTTGTACCAGATATTAGGCCTTGGTTAAGAGTTCACCTCATAGAAAAAGAGGAATGATATAGAAAGCCTTCCTAGAATATTTATTCCATAATAGCAAAATTATCAAGAGCCTTTTCTGTGCTACAAGTGAGATACTAGCTATGAAGCAATGTTCAAAAAAAAATCTTAATTGTTTCAGATGTTACTAGAATGGATATTTCTGGACTGTCAATTAGACACAATTATAGTGTGAGTTGAATAATTACCCTTTCTTGTACATATTTTGATGATACATTTTTTAAAAACAGACTAATTCACAAAGAAAAGGATGATAGCTTACATGCCATTAGCTCCTTTAAAGAGAACACAATTCATAAATAAAATGCCTAATTTAAAAGCAATTTAGAAAAACAATCCCAAGGATAAGCATTCAAAATATAGCCTAACTTTCAACAAACCATGGTAACAGAAGGAGGCAAAAGGGAATGTCACAAGGGAAAAGAGAAACAGGAAAGAGTAGCAAGGGATGAGGATATAAATAGAATATTTAGGAAAGAATAGGAAGAAATAAGAGAGAAGGTGTAGCGATAAGCTCTTCGAGGGGTAAAATTTCACTAAGCAATAATCCCTGACTCTGGATATACGTATTTCTTTGACCTGTCTTTCATTCTCATTTTTTTTTCTTTCTATTTCCACAACCAGTTTCTCATCAGTTTACTCTTGAATTAATAGATGGTTCTTTGCAAGTTTCCTGCATCCCTTCTTGCCTCATATTTTGCCACATTCTGTGCTGTGCTTACATTAATTTTCCCCAAACATCTCTTTTCTCAACTCAATTCCTCATTCCCAAACTCACAGTCTTTTCCACCTTAGTCTAACTGGGACTAGGTTTTTATAAACTCAAAATCATGGCCCTTGCACATCTAAGTATGCACAGCAGATAGGAGGTTGGTGACGATCACATCTGTCATCACACACTGTCTCCATTTTCTAGTACCATCTTGGCTATCTCATTGACTCACATATAAAAAAACAAGGATAATTATAAATCCTAAAACGTGTAACCACTACTTGCATGCTTATCTTCATTTTCATTCTCTACTACTGTTTCATCCTACTCTGTACCAATGGATATTCTCTAATGGGGTGCCACAACCCTTAATTTCCCCCCCTGTACACATGCATTAATGTTTTTTTCCACACCTGTAATATAAACATTAGAAGACATCAATACACCTATTCACACGCCTGTAACAATGATAATAGAGTAATAAGATGTAAGACCCTGGGTTTTGGAGTCAGATGGATTTGGTAGGAGCTCCACATTGCCTCTGAATTGTCTGTGGGATTTAAGACACATTACTCATTCTTTCTGAGCCTCAGTTTCCTCACTTACTAAGAAGAACTGTGTGAGAATGATTCAGCTAATATATAAGACTCTTCCGAGGTCAATGGTCAATAAATGTTCACTAGTATTAGTGTTAACATGTGAGTTGACACTCTGAGAAGTCTTCTCTAGTAAATTCTGCCACTACCGGTACATACCAGTGTCTCTGTTCCCTAGGATTTGCTGCTCTTGTTATATCATCATTCTACTAATAGCTTAGTACATGCTGTCTTATGTCTAATCAACTGTCCTATCTATTTTGGTACTTTATGACAGTTTATCTAGGCAATGTAGATTTCAATAACAATTTTGTTCATTAATTACTTTTTATGTACATGTCTTATCTCCTCTAATAATAGTTAAAGTAGGCAGGAAATAAAGCACATATAAGCACCAGGGCTGGCTACACAATTTTGGAGGTCTAGAGCAAAGAAAAAATGCATAGCTCCTTGTTCAATAATTATTATGAATTTTAAGATGGTGACAAAAGAGCATTAAACCAAGCGTGAGGTGCTTCTAAATACTGGACAGTTTACATGTCCATGAAACCAACCCTGCCTGCTAAGCTCAAAACCCAGCACACTGTTAGGCCCACAGTTTCCTTTCAGCAAATGATTACTGTTTCATTAATTAAAAGCATACTTGTCCTCTTGGAGATGAAACCTTCACAACTACTCCAGGCCTTTTGGTCTGGACTCTAAATACAATGCCTATTTAACTGTCTTTCATTTTAGTTATATAAATCAGTTTGTCATCAATATTTTTCATGTTGGAACATTGGCTTAGAAGTGTTTCTTTTTGACAAATCATTAATAAGAGACATCTTCCCAGATGATATTCAATTGACATTCTTTTTTATTTTTATTATTAAAATTTTTGGGATGACATTGGTTAGCAAAAAATGACAGGTTTCAGGCGTACAATCCCATAGAACCTCGTCTATGTGTTTCAATGTGTGTCTTGACTATTCAGACTTACATTCTACCTATTCTAGGGTAAACAATACCGTGATAAGTTACATTTCATTCTCTGCCAGAATATATTATTTCATTGAGTCACTGCCCCCCAAGCCCTTTGGGTTTGTGCCAGTTGCAGGTGATCAGTTAAGAGGTTTGTTTAAGGTGTTACCTTGGGGAACCATTTTATTAAATGCTTAAGTTTTCTTCTCTACCACAGATTTTATAACCTCTTTTACTCTTCCGTGCGTAAGGTCCTCATACTTTCCTGCATTCAAATCATGATTCAAAGAGAAGGGAGAACAAATTGATAAATAAAGCAGATACAAACAGAGCCATTCTGTCTCTTTTCCTCAGCTTTTTGCTTTTCCCTGGAAGGCAGAATGTTTAAAATTTTCTAATTTTAAGCTTATTTCTGATCTTTGTGTTTTCAATCATGAATTGAAGTAAATTGTCATATGTCATTATGCTAATAGACACAGTTAAAGTTTTTTACTTTCAACGTTCATGGTTAAGAGTTTTAAAGAAACATGACCATGTACATGTGTATCTAGCAGGTTTACATACGTTTTTCATAGGATTCAGTATTTGCAGTAAATGCCATCCACATTCCTTATCATCTGTGTTCCAGAGCTCATTCAATTCATCATTTAGGTCAGCCATCTGGAGATGGACTGTGATGGAAGTATAAAGCAGACCAGAAGACACATGCGGAATATGCCTACTCATTGAGAGCAGCAGCAGGATTTAAGGGGCAAAACTTCAGGCTAGTGTGTCAGCTAAAGCACTCTCCACTTCCAGTTAGAAAACCCAGCAAAAACAAGCTTTAATAAGGAAGAAAATTCCCTGTGCCTCAAAATTGGAACCTGGAAAGTTAGCTGTCCCCAAACTTCTCTGCCCAAAAATTCAAGATACTCTTATTACAGAAAAGGTGAATTCAGAGAGGAAGTGATTACCGTCTCTAGTTTCTCTTTTCAATCATCTACTTGTATTTGAAGAAGTTAATGAATTTAGGAACTTAGGTTAAAATTTTATTACCTCTGTCATTCTCTATTTTCTTCTTATACATTTTTTAGTTAGACAACTGGACATTAAGCACTACAAGTTGTAATTATAAATTCCTCAGGAAATAGTTTATTTTATGTATAGTTTAAAGTAAGTTAAGTCTAGTATACTAAAGCCATCCATATTTAATTTTCTTTATTACCTGACACAAAAATTGACAATAAATAGGGTTACGTGTGAAGGTTCAGAAACAAGAGAGGCACAAAAAAATGCCTCTTTGACCTCTGTTTACTTCTCTCCAGGAAGTATTAAACTACCATAAAATTTGTTCCTGGGATGAGCATTTGCAAAATCTTTTCTTCTCTTCCAAATAAATTAATGAAATATGATCAGAATTGTTAAAGTATCCTTTTCACTATATATTCATGACTTCACTAAGGTTATTATATACCCAGTATTGTACCAATATTTGTGGAAGTTACCAGTGTTCTTTTGTGCTAACCTTTTTGTTTTTGTTGTTGTTAACCCCCTATTATGAAAATTTTCAATTCTATACAAAAATAAATAGAACAGCACGTACTTAAATTCCATGTTCTTAGTATCCCATTTCAATAATTATCTACACATGGCCAACCTTTTTTCATCTTTATCTCCCTACTTCCTTCCACCTCTACCTCCTCCTCCCTGCAGGATTATTTTCCAAGTAATCTTAAACATTTTATCATTTTATCTTGAAATATTCATGCATGTATCTCTAAAAAATACAAACTCTTTTTTTAAAATAAAACCAAAATGCCATCATCATAACTAAAAATTTTTTTTTTAATAATCCCTTAGAGTCCATCTAATCCATAATCAGTGTTCAAAGTTGATGAGAGCTGTTTTTAAGAAGTAGCTTTAAGCCCTACACTTGATTTGACAAGGTAGCTTAGAGAGATGAGAATCATATGCACAGAAGGATAAGAAAAGCTACAACCTAATCAAGCACTAGATTGTATGTGGCCAACCTGACTGCTCTGCGAAGTCAGGGAAGGCGAGCCAGTTAAAGAATGCTGTTGGGAAAATGTCAGGACTACAGAGCAGCTTGAAAGGAACCTTGGACAGCATTGCAGGGGATAGAAGCTGGGGATAGGCTTTAAGACAATCAAGCACAATATAGATGACCATATGAAAATAAAAATAAGTGTGCAGTGTAAGGTGGACAGTGAAGAGTAATGTGATGTGTGTGATTGAGTGGAAAGCAATCATGGCCCTTAAATCTGCAGAAAATGGATTAGGCCTTATCTGTGAGGTGCCACATAGAGTGCAGAGAAGCATGGAGGAGAAATCAAATGCTTTCAAGATGTTTGGCTTCTAGCTACCTCATTGGAGACTTAGCTACATTATGTAGCAGCATTGTGACCTTAGACAAATAGCCTAACTCTGAAAATTCATTTTTCTTATCTATAAAACTCTATCATTAATTTCTATCTTTCTATCACATGGGAACTTGTCAAAAATCAATTGAGATAATGTCATTAGTCCTCTCTTATTTGTAAAGCCGGTAAGTTAATTTCAGGATAACATTTTAGATAGCTGGCAAACTACTTCCAGATTTCCCAACTTGTTTATTTTTATTTTTTCCTTTGAGTCCAGCGAGGTAGACCTCATTATCCAATATCCAAATGAGAAGACTCGAGCCTCAAGAGTTATTTGCCACTGTCACACACAAGTTGTAATTGAAAAACACTGTTGTTGTTATTCCTACTGTTTTTTAAAAGTCAAGGGTAAATGCAGTATTGACATCTGTGTTTGTGTGGTATTCAGTTCTTTCCATAGTGGGAGAAAGCAACAAACCATATAGTATCCACATGAAAGTCCCATTCATTTAAACTTCCTGATGTAGGGGTTTCCAAATGGCTATTAGTGCAAAATGAACCCCAAAGTTCTCATACTGAGATCTTCTTCTCTTGGGGTAATAATTTGGAGGACTTCTGCAGTAATAGAAAAAAAAAAAAACCAAAAAACAGTGATAGAAGAATTAAAGGAATTTCATGATAACTATGACCTCTCACTCTGTTGTTTATAGACAGGCCAGAATTCTTCACCATGAGAAGTGTAGATAAATATAAAGAGAACTGAATTTTTTAAATTAATTAAGTAAGGATTCCTGCGTATATAATGAAACTTTTTATATTATGCACAATGCATTTAATTATGTCTATTCTAATACAGACAGGACTTAAAGCTTAAATAAACTAACACCATTGTCATTCTGTTTTTCCATGAATTTCTTTTGGTCTTGCTAGGTATGCTATAGTGCTACAGAACTAATATTCATTACTCTTCTTTATAAAACTAAATTTCACCCATTCGCATCTTAACAATGGTGTTTTTGACCAAAATTACATATGAGATGAGAATAATGGAATACTGTTACAGAGAGATAATATTTACTTGCTTATACAATCATCTTTTATTCTTGTTTTTTCCATGGTGTTTAACTGACCTCTCCAAAGTAAATTTACAAATACATATTTTATATATATATATATACACACACACACACAACATATATATATGTGTGTGTGTGTGTATGTTTATGAATATGTTCTTATATACTGAAGAGCTTTCAACAAGAAAATATTTCTTACATCTCTAAGTATAAGCTTCAAAAGGTAGGGCAAGTTAAGTTTCTTCTACTAATTTATTCTTTGCTCCTTTGCACACTATGACCTATGCAAGCAAATTTGACGTAAATGTGACACCTGCCTGTTGATAATGGGATTCCTGGGTGAGTCATGGCACTGGATAATGGAGGAGCCTTGGGTTATAGTCTTCCCATGCCGAACTTTGTGATTTCACACTTCATAATGTGAGAATATTACTTTAAAATGCATTAAACTTCTAAAGATAGCAAATAGCCTTTTGGATAATGCATTTTTAATAGACTCTGAATTCAGAATTTTAAAAAATGGTCACTTTTAGGATATCATAATAGCTTTTATAAGATATTGTACCATGTTGATAAGTCCAAATCTTTTTGCCTAGGCTTTGCCTTCTTCATTAGAAGAAATCAACGCTGTAGTTGTAAACCTATTTATGTTGCAATCTGAGCCTGGCTCCCATTCTCAATAACAGGCCTGTTTCTCATCCTTTTTTATTTTTAGAAGTCATCTTACTGTCAGTAGAACTGATTGGGTATTGTTTGATATGGAGAGGTCTTATAAATAGTTTTCCTGGCTAAAAATTGAGCATAGGGATTTCAAATTTACACCCTCCCCTCCCCGGTACACTCTAGCTATCTGTTTTCTAATCTTTTTCATTAGAGAAGATGACAGTACATTCCGACATAAATCATCACTTATATTAACACAATACATATTTTAATCTCCATAGAATCATTAAGCCGTAGTACACTGTGTCAATGAATGCTGGCGTCTTAAGGACACATAATAAATGTTTGAATCTGAAAACATTTAGTTCTAAGTTTTTATTAAATATGTATTTATTCCAAATGCATTAATATTCTTTAATAACAAATTTTAAGAATTTAATTATGAATTATCTACAATGATCAACGTTAATTTTGTAAAGTTGATCTCTCATTTTCAAGTGCTAAATGCAATAAAATGAGCAAGGGACTTAATGGATTAATAAATTAAATAATCATTAATTTGAAAATTGCCATCTACTTCATAATAAAATCCAGATTTAATCAAGATTTATTAAGAGATTTGTAAAATTATACTCTACTTTTTTTTCTTTTTTACCATTTATATATCAGCCATCCAAATTTAGAATAGTGCATGGTTAATAACACTGGAAATTTTAAACTCTTTCCAAATTTGGTTTATTTATTGTCTGACAATGGATGTCCCTAAATATTTTATAAGAAAGAATGGGACAATTTGGAAATTCACCTGGTTGTTTTGAGGAGAAAGCTGTGCTTTATAGTCACCAACGTACAGGAGTAATATTATAAAGTCAGAGCCTTCCCCATGAAATTTCTAGTTTTACTTCAGCTAAATGATTGGCTAAAAATGGGTAAGACAATTCTTCAAAATATTGCTTTTCCACTCTTCCTCAATATGTTTAAATGCTGATTTATTAATGGTTAAATGGTGAGACATTATAATTAAATGTGACACGCAAATTCATAAGAACTAAATATAAATACTGTTAAACAACGTCTTCATTTTTTAAAGCTATAGTATAGTGAGAAGAATGAAAAGCAATGTAAAATAAGGAAGAATTAAAAAAAATTTTTAAGTATGTGGAAGGACAAGTGTGGAGGTTGGGAATGGTGTTGTGAGCAGAGGGATCAGCATATAGAGAAGCACAGAAGTCTAAGGCTTGCTAGAACAAAATTGTGGATCTGAGGAATAGAGGATAGTGGTGACAGAAAGGCATCAGTCAGATCTGAAGGGATTTAAAACTGCAGAGAGGTTCTATATCCCAGGGGTGGCCAACAAGTCGATCGCAGTCAACAGGTGGATAGTGAGGCCAATTTTGGTCAATTTTCGATCGCTCGCAATGTCTGGGGTGGAATTCCGTGTACCATGGACTTTGAAGCGATTGTAGAAGACAAAACTTTCTAGCAATAGTTTAATGCATTCTGGGAATTTGCCAAGGTCATAAATTCCTAGAATTCTGACAGCCTGACACTGTGATCTCCGCCCACCCAGACAATACATTTTGACTT
>PVKE010012141.1:0-20903 GCA_004027555.1 Craseonycteris thonglongyai
AAAAAAAAAAAAAGATAACTACATCTATTTAATTTCAGAATTGTAAATTATTTTTTAATCAAAACAGAAGGAAGTAGTATAGGAAAGTATCAAACAATTGAAAAACAAAAAACAAAATAACTCTAACATGCTAATGGGCCTAAGTGATTTGGAAGGTTATGGAAAAGTAAGCATCCCTCTCCAAGGAATCAGACCTTTACAAAACAAGAAAGCAGAATAATTAGACCTTCTCAGGAGAGCATGACTTCTGTTTTTCTAAGCACCCTGGAGCATAGAAATGGACGGTTGCCTGCTCCCTCTTCACTTATGTCATACATTCAGCTCTGTTACCACAGGTGGTGGCAATGCTATTAACCCCACATTTATGGTACTTTGATGTGCCAAAATCTGTCAGCTGGCCCAGCTAGAGAATGAGCATTGTTTTACCCTTGCAACTCCAGAGAGAGCAAGCACACACCATTGCCAGCCAGAAGAGAAAGGAAAAAAAAATGTGTTTCCTGTCTCTTTCCTACTGTCCCAAATGTCCAAGCCTGGGCACACTGCCTCTAGAGAATCACTCAACCACTCACAATGCCATCCTTCCCTTAAACAGCAGTGTAGAGATAGATGCAGGGAGGAGCAGCTTCAAGAATCTCCAGGCAGCCAGTACCTCAAAGTCGCCCCACTTCTGTGGTCCCAAGACACAAGGCCCCAGCCAGCCTCTGCAGTCCACATAGCACAGGCATGGGGTCAGCGGGTAAAACTCTGAGAAGATTCTAATGTTGGTGATAATGTTGACGATGATAAGGGAAACTGCAGAAGTCATAAAACTGTTAATATGATGACAGCATCACCTATCAATTTGTTCAAATTAGCAAAACAGCCTTTCAGTTTGGGGAACATAGTGGGGAGAAGGTGGGATCTTTTGATAATGGTATTTATTATGTGGTCCCAAAGAATGGTTGGAAGAATTTTCACTTTTCTGTTTCATACAAGTGCACACAGAGATATTTATTTCCATAAATATGCAAAGACATATATTCTTGAAAATATTCTGATACTAGCCAAGAATATGACCTTCAACAAGTCACTTAAACGTCTCTGTGCCTCACTTGCTTCATCTATGAAGTTGGGCGATTGATAGTACTTATCTCATCAGACTATTTGAAGAATAAATTAGTTTATGTAAAGTACTTACCACAGTGCCTGGCACACAGTAATCTCATAAAAAATTATCATTATTTTTTATTCTTTTAAACACAATCGATTCCATAAAAATATTCTTTTTTATTTTGATATAGAGTACTGTCACTATAAATACAGCAGGCCAGAACATCAACAACACCACTTCCCTGCCACAACAGCACACACGCATGCATGCGTGCACGTGCACACACACGCACTATTATTACCACATTCTTCCCTCAAAAAAAAAAAGAAATGGAAATGGAATTTTTCAGCATCTTGGATAATTTCTTGAAAGTAAAACAAGTCAGTAAATGGGAAGAGAGAAGCCTCAGTAAGTAAAGATAAATGACAAAGACAGTCTGCTCTTAGGTCACCAACAACCAAGAGAAGACAAAACAAAGAGGCACTGAAGTCCCAACAAAATTTCCTTTCATGTCCTTTCTTTCATTTTCTTTCATCCTTTCATTTTCTTCCTTCCTTTTCTTGTCAACTCAGGAAGCTACATAGCTTACTAGGGCTACAACAAACTTTAAGTCATCTACTTTGTCTTTTACGTGAAGTTTATCTTTACATTCTTTATACCCCAGTTTTCTACTCTCCTCCCAGTTCAAGGAGACTCCTTCCTTATTCCTCTGTCACCATATATTCCACCCTCTTTGTCCTCTTCTACCTCGCCTTCTTCTCCCTTACCCTCTGGTAAACACTAAACTATTGTGTGTCTACAAGTTTTGCTTCTTTGTCTTGTTCATTTGTTGCTTTCGGTTTTATATCTCACAACTGAATGAACTCGTATGTTTCTCTCTCGCTTTATTCCAAAGACTCCAAATATGTTCCTTGCTAAACTAGTTCTCAAGAAACAGTGGTAACTCTGCATACATCAAAAAAGCAAACAAAGAACACATTTTAAGTCTGTGTCTATCTCCATATGAACATGTTTCTACTGATCAAACCTGGCTGTACAGTAGAATCACTTTAGGAGCTCAAAAATGACCATGCCTGAGCGTATCCTTCCAATGAAAACGGGATCTCTGAGGCTGAGGCCAGGTTGTTAAAGAGTTCCAGGTGATTTCAATATGTGGTATTGAGCCAAAGGAGTGGAGTACAGAATGATAGGCCATCTTAAGTAATTACACATCTACTACCCAGAATCACTTCTCTATTATCACCATACGGTTGACCCTCTTTTCACAATGCAATATGTAAATGATGTATAATAGAAATATACACTTGAAACCTATGTTTTTTACTAACCATGTCACCCCAATACATTTAATAAATAATTAAAACAAAGCAAATCAAAATAATAATTGCACATTAGTGTACAAGCATAAAATGAAAGACTTGATTGCTTTTGGTTATTTAAACTAATATTTTCTCACCCACTTCAATCATAGCTATAGAAAAATACTTCAAATATTCTTAAACCCCAATAATGAGAGCATCCTTTCTTAGGAATTTCCTAAACAGTGGAAATAAGAACATTTTCTAAAGATTAAATATACTGTGACTTAGCCATATCTTGGAATAACTTTGAATTACCACTTTCTATTAGCACTTTCTATACATCAGACAAAACACAAGGGTCTTTCAAATAGTATCTTTTTAAAATACATAAAATTCCATAAAGTAGGCATGAGTACTCTTCATTTTATCCCAGTGTCCACAGGCCCTTTGCTAGATTTTAAGGCTCTTTGCATTTAACTCTAGGAGCTATCACCTAATGCAGATCATAAATGGTCCCTTTACTTTGTAAAGTTGACTACAAATTGTTTTTATAATGAATACTCCTTGATTTAAAAATTATTTTAAATGCATATTTAATATGCCTGATTTTGCTGACATCATTCATGGGCTTATCCTGAACAAACTGATATCTAAATAATTATAATGATACTTTGACCATTCAAGATCTTTAAGAATAATATGCAGATTACTATGGTTTTCAAATCTTCTTTGGCTTTCATTATTAAAAGTTTTTACCAAAGACATTTCTATTCATTCCATAAAAGTCTTTTAATGTCCTTGTAGCACAAACAAAAAATAAAACAAAACAAAACAGACAGACAAACAACAAAAAAAAGAACAACACTTAATATGACTAGTTAAATCAATATATATTTAGAGCCAGTATTAATCACTGCTTCCTCCATGCTTCCACTATATGCTGCTTATTATACCTCTCTCTGTAGATAGTTCATCCGGCATGCATTCTAACTAGCCATTTACTTCTCTTTCTCCCTTTTTCTTCACTACACTGAAATTTTTGTGGGTTCAGGGCACATCTTATATCCTTTGTTTTTCCCACATCTTTGCGTATCGTAGGCATTCAATAAATGTTTGTTGAAGTTAACAGAAAAGAGCTATAGCTTGGGAAGTAATGCAAAGTGGTGATCAAGAGCCATACTGTTCAAAGTGCAATGCCTCATGGGTCGTGAAATAAATCATGGATTGTGAGCAGCATTTTTTTAAATTCAAATTTAGAATAGCACAAAATAAACAAGACTAGAAAATATAAGAGTACCTCCTGTATGGTGATAAGGGCTCAGTATTATTTTGTGAGTTTTGCTTCAGTGTTTATGCATGCCTGCACATGTGTGCAGGGTTGGGCTATAAAATACATCTTACTGTGAGTCACAGCTGAAAACAGAGTACCTGGCTGAGAACATGAACCTTGGAGTCCTTTCTCCTGGGGTCCCATTGAGGCTCTGCCATTAGCCATGTGACTTGAAGCAAGTTAAGAACTTTCTCAGTTTCTTTATCGATAAAATGGGACTAGTAAGAACTCCTTACTCTTGGGATTTTTATGAAAAATATAGGGAATAATCTCTCTGAAGCACTAGGCATAGTGCTTAGCATAAAGTAAATGTTTATAGATGTTACTATTGTTGCATCTTTTAATGGTTTTCATAGAAAAAATTGAGATAGTACTCTCCCTGTCTCTTTTTTCTCAGGTCCTAATTACTCCTCATCCCTGTGTTTTCTGACTTCCATATATCCAAATAAGAAAAAAAATGTTGCTACTATGGTGCCCCTCACCTCCTTATCACTGAGTCCATGTAACCCCCTTAGTCTATCTCTTCTTCTACTTTGCAAATCACTGCCCCCTTAGCTTTCCTGAGGCCATTCCCACATGACACCCCACCAGCTCTCTCTAGCTTCACCAAATCATCACAGATATACAAAGGACAGAGTCCAAAATCTCCATGAGCAGGCCTGACCTCTCTTCAGAACTTCAGATTCACATTTCTGATCAATTTCTCACCACTTTCTGTCAAGACTCACTTGGAGGTGTTCAGGCCCTTCACACTCAACATATCCATAATTCCCTCTCCTGAATTTTGTCTGGAAAACTATCACCGTACTTCCATATGCCCAAGCAGAAAGCACCTCTTCATCCCTCCCTGTATCATCTCCTCAGCATCTCATGTCAGCAAGAAACAGCCTTACAAAGAGCTATGCAATCAGATTCTTCCTATCCATCTTCTCTACAAATCTCTGCACCATCCCAGCTACCTACCGATGGGTCCCTCTGCTTACACTATTCCTGCTGCAGTTCATCTGTCAGGCTGCTGCCAGAGCCATCTTTCCAAACCATGCTTCTCATCATTTCAAATTCTGCTTCCAAGCTTTCAAATCTTCCAGTGGCTCCTCACCACTCATAGCTTATTTTTAGCAGAGCACACTTTTTTTGTTTCTTATACATGTACAAGCAAAGCAAAGGTGATCGTTCCATCCCTCTTGGAACTTACAGCTATCCATCAATAAATGTTATTAAAAAATTATATAGAAATAAAAAGTTGGTTTTACAAGTCCATGTTTTGTCCATATGATATTAGGTCATTCGATCTTTAAATATGCAGCTAGTTCCCCAATTCTTTTTGTTTTCCTCTAAAGATTTGCCATGACCCGGCCTCAACCACACCACTGTAGGATGGCCCACAAATCTGTGCTCCCCAAGCCACTGTCACAATCCTGCACTTAAGCCATGTTCTTTCCCCCATCTATGCCTTTGACTCTTCAGTCCGCACCAGCTGCTAGAGTGGACTGTGACGCCTCTCTTCAACTTGCTTACTGGCAAACTCCTGCTTTTTCTTCAAGACTTAGTCTAACTGTCTTCTCCTACTTAGTGCCATCCCAACTCTCCAAAAGCTAGTCATTCTTCCTCAAGGTCTCAATCTAATGTTGGCAATCTTACTATTAGAACATTTGTTACAGTGTGGGGGGGACTACAATACTAAGCAACCTTAATGAGGAGCATATTTTATTTGGCATTTTGAGGCCTCTAAATATAAAAAGGGATTCAAAAATTGCCCCTCCCAAAACATAAATTCTAAGTTAACCCAAATTAATTCTGTGTTATCTCAGAGGCTTTCTAAACTTGTAGCACCTCTTTTAGCATCCCTGTTGATCCCAAAATCTAATTCTTATTCGCTTTCACATGGAAAGAACAATATACTTGAACAGTAATGCCTCAGAGCTACACTGAAAGTACTGCTGTACTAGTGCAAAAATTTAAAGGCAGGTATTGTCAATAGAGACTTTCCTTACCAGTCCACCCTTTCCAACTACGTGAATGAACCCCTGCTCGGCTCACCCTGTGAAGACAGGCTCCACCTCCTCAGAGAGATGTGCTTTGAAAGCAGAGAGGACTCTTGACTTCTTCTGACCAAGGATACATAAAAAACAATTCTTGGGTTTTAGAACTCTTAGAGGTTACCCAATTATCCAAACCTTTAGTAATCATATTATAAAAATTTGTGGATATTCAATGGCAAACACAAGAAGAAAATTGAGGCAATCATTTGGCTGACATTGCTGCTATCTTAGCATTAAAATGATCTCAGTCAATAATGGAGAGGAAGCCGGGGTGGCTCAGTGGGTTAAGCACTCACTTTGCAGCGCCGGGGACCAAGGATCGAATCCTGGCTCCGGCCCGTGCAGAACCATATGCTGAACTGGGAGCTCCCCCAGTTCAGTTCTCTCTCTGTCTCTGTATCTCTCTCTCTCTCTTTCTGTCAAAAATAAATAAATAAATAAATAAATAAATATTTTAAAAATAAAAAAATAAATAAAAAATAATGGAAACAGGCTACCAACTGAAGCAACAGGATTTACAAGACAACATTATGAAAGTACATCATTTGGCTGTATGACAAAAATTTGACCTTAAAAGAAACTTATGAGTAGGTCTGAACTACTGACCAGTCCTCCCTAATTGCATATAATATTATATATTACAATACATACATGGCTTACCTCACTAAAACATGACAAAAATGGTTTTATGGGGAAAACAATGCTATTGGAAGCCAACTCCAAAGATGGCTCCCTGAGTATAACAAAAATGCCAAATCTGCTTAAAGTACTACCCTGGAAAACCCATGCATACCTCTATAGAGCATTTTCCCTTGCTTTTAGGGCTCTTTGAAGTCTCACAAATGGACTTTATTTAGTTGTCCCTTTCTCAAGGATACAAATTTGTGTTAATAATGACCTGCATGTTTTGTTTTTTTTTCATTAAGTGAAAGCATTCCCATGCCACAGACCCACAGCATGAGCAGTGAGTAAAATACTAATAGAGACGATCGTCTCCACTTGGGGAATCACCTCAGAGCTCCACAGTGACCAGGGAACTCATTTCGCAGGATAAATGATACAATCTGTAAGATATTGCTTATTTTACAAGCTGTGCTAATCATTCCAAGTCCTCTGGTCTTATAGAATGGACTAACAGGGTAATCAAAACTCTATTGGCAAAACTTATAGTCTTCCAATATGCTGTGGTCTAAGGCTCTTCCCTTGATATTGCTCAACCTAAGTAAGATCTACTCCTTTCAGCAAACACAGACCATATCCTTTTGAAATTATTACCAGCAGACCCATGAGATTAGTTCAAGAAATATATGAACCTGCATTACTGAAAGGAGACCTCCTGTTTTACTCTAAAGAACTTCTAAGGGCCCTTAAGACTACTTTACAGCTCGTAAAGCAATCTTTCCATAGCATGCTTCCAGGAGACAGAGATCTACAATGTCATGATCTCCAATTTGCAGATTACATCTACTAAAAATACTTTTTCATAAAGATGCCCTTTAGCCCTGATGGAAAGACCCATATCATGTATTACTACTGACACTGTGCTACTAAACTTAAGGGTATTGACTTATGGATTAATGTCTCTCATTTACAAAGGGCAACCATACTTGAGTGGTAATCTCAGCCTACTAGAGATCTTAAACTGAAAATCTCTAAATAACCCAGTAGAAGTCTCATTCTAAGGTTGAAGCAGATGATACCTGATGTAGATGGCTCTCCCAAGATCCTGGACAAGGACAATCATACATGAGGACACCCAGCAAACCTTATACTTCTTGGTCTTCCCTTTAACTATCTTTGCTTCATTTAATGATTATATTCCTATCATAACCTATTTTTTGCAGGAACAAACTTCTTGAGAAAACATTCTTTTTCTACCTCTTTAGTCTAATTTCAAGGTGGACATACTCAGATTCTTATGTCTGTTTACTACAATGACTACCCTATTTTCCCTTCAACAACCTTTTGCTCCCAATTTCCAATGACTATCCAGCTGAACTGACAGTTGGATATACACCTAAGCTAAGCATATTAATGATGAACAGTTGTAGCTTGGCCCTTAAGCCTTGAAAGCTTACAAAACCTAACAGGAACTATGCCAAATTTAAAGTCTCTCTTTATTTTTATATCTCAAAAAATGCTGACAAAACACTTGATCTTTCTGTAACCAGATCCACCCATAAAGTCCCATGAACCCACAAGAGATTACTCATAAATATGATCAGGACTCTTATGGATAACTCAAAAATATAAACAGCTCAAGCAGAATTTTGAGTTGTGTCTTTTAAAAAATGTATAGTTACACTCTTTTGTGTGAGTCAAACGACCATGAGTTCATACCTTGCTGGGCCTTAAGTGAGTACAATGTTACTTTTTACAATATCTCTAATGTGGAGAAATTCAAGGAATAACACCACTCATTTCGAGAAAGCAGATATCTTTTCCTTCCCAAATAGTACTTTGAGAGTAGATCAAAAGTCTGATATTTAGTGGAAAACAAATAAAATCTATCTCTTAAGGAATTCCAGCCTGAAATCTTGGAACAATCAAACCCACGCTAATCTTTCAATCCTGACCCAAATATATAGAAATCTCAGGTGCTCTTTTAATCACTCTCATGATAAATCACATGATGACTTTAATGTCTTCTGTGTAGACATGATCATCTAACATGTGGAGGATATGAAGTCCCTACCTCAGAAATAAGACTTAATATTTTCCTCAGAGTTTAGGTTGAGGGCCCTAAACATATACTCTCACTTGAGGGCACCAGGTATTTCTTCTTATGTGGGACCCAAATATGTGCCACTTTGCCAACTTTTGTGAGGTAGATGAGGTGTTATGTTGATATCTAATACTGTCTCCAGGAAGATTCTCCCTTCCTCTGCCATTATCCTCAATCTAGGCTCTTTTGCGTATAAATCTCAACCAACACAAAACAAACAGAATAAGAACTTTGGGTATGGTCTTTTCTGTCCTCTCTCCACTCAAAACACCATAACAGATGTAGCCTTTGGACATACCTTCACGAGAGCTTTTCTTCCATTGGTTTGGAGTAGCTGAATTTAAAAAGTCTATCCGAAATCTTTTTATTCTTGTAGCACAAACACTGAATGCTGCTGAGCTAGTACTATAAAACCATAGGGCTCTAGATGTATTTGTGCCCTATTAGGAGGTGAATGTGGTTTTTATGTCAGCAAATCATGTAAAGTGATACAACAGCTTGAGGTTCTAAAAGAAAATATTAAAATCCTTGAACAGAAAGAACATTACCCTGTATGTTGGGATTAAACAGATTTTATTTAGCTGGCTGCTTATAGGAATAGGGACCTAGCTTTATTCTGTAGTATAAGGCTTTAATCATATTGGTTTTTGTGAATATACTCTTCACTGCCTTAATTAGGTGTCTCAGCAGGTTCATTGAATGACAATTAATAGCCACTAGCATAATAAGGTAGCTCACTGCCTAGAAATGTTATGATAAGTAAATCTGACTGAGACCACCTCTACAAAAGAGTTTTTCATCTGAGGAACGTGTGACTTAGCTCAGCTTCCAACAAGCCGCCTTGTTGCTCAAATGATACCACAGCTCTCGTATTGTACACTCAGGAAACTGCCTTCCCTCCTATGTGAGACATGACATACAAGAAATGAGCCTGCCTGGAAACTGGGGATCAGTGTTGCTTTTTTAATGACAGACTAATGATACTTCCTCATGGTTGATCAGTGATGCTCTCTAAGAAAAGATGTAGATTTTAAAAGGGAAACATGAAAGAAAAACAGCAAAATGGTATTGATATTGTCAAGAGAGCAATCTAAAATGGAGTCAGGAGGTATCTCAGAAGCTGATATAACACACTCCTTCCATGTGAAACTAAACTTTGGAAATGGGCTAAATTAAACAGCTACATCCTGATATAGCTTCTGGAACTGACTCTATACCATGGAATTCTCTACTAAAAAATAAAATTTTCACCTAGCCATAGACATAAGCAACTAATCATGTATAGCATAATGTAAATCTGCTTACCAGCACCAAACACAGCTCTTTCAAAGCAACTTATGTAATCCTTTCGGAAGACTCCTTTTTTCTGTCTTTATGAACTCTGTCCCTTTCTTTCCACCTAAGAACATGGTTGGGTTTCTACCTGAATTAGTGTTTCTAGGATTACAATTCATAAAAGACTTCTAAATAAGTTTTTGTTTGCCTTGCAGTTCTTGGTCAAATTAATTGACATCCCTAACTCCGTGAAACTTAGAGCCTGCCTGCATCATTGTATCTGATGGGCTAGCCACATATGTGAGTACAAGAAAGAAACTATATTTTAAGGTAGTATGCCATGACAAAGTAACCGCTTGAGCTAAAGCCGACCCAGAAACTATATTTTAAATCCCAATTTTTTACCAATACATCAGATGATATATCTTTAATGATTAAGATAATTACCTGAATCTTTTAGATTTTGTTTTCAATGTTAAGTATCCAGAGATGGTTAACACATTCTCTGAAGTACAAGGGAAGTTGACTCATCACTGGAGCCAGGACAAGAACAAATTGTGGCTCTGTCCTTTGGAGCCTTCTGTTTGTCCTCTCACAGGCAAAACTCAGTCACAATAAGGTATGTGGTTTTTCTGACATTAATATTACAGTAAAGAATTTCACTGCATAGTTTTCGTAGGAGCCAAAGTTATAAAAAATAATTTGGAATTAGAATCATATGAAAATCCACTGCTTTTGTTTTCATTTTTATTTTTGGATCTACATAAATATTCTTTAAGAAAAAACAACCCTAAACTACTGTATTAACATGAGTCATAAAAGCCAAACCCTTAACTAATTCACCTAGTTGCAATTCAAGGATATCTCCAGAAGAGAGACAGACTAGGTAGTAAAATCTAGCCAGGGTGAAGATAAAAATTTCTTTGTCTTAGCATTATAAACCAAGCCTAGAAATACACCCTGTACAAGTGGAAACAAAGACTGATTTGCCAAGTGGTTATTATCTCAAACTGAGGTGAAAAGAAAGAACATGAAGAAAAATGTTTAGAGGAACAGCTCTGGATCCTGGAACTAAACCATATTAATTGTTCCTAAAAGGGATAATCAACACAAGTAATTAACTGCTGGAGCAGCTGAACTACGTCAAGAGCACACCATAAAAAAGGACATCCTTTGACCTTAAAGGCCTTATAGATCTATTATACATAGTTGAGCACATGCCAAAGAACTCCTCCAAAGCTATCATAATTTGGATATGGTGAGCTCTGGAGTATGTTTTAGCAAAGGGGAAGAAATGGGTTAGAGATAAAATGGATTGACTATAGGATCATGAAAGTCTAAAGCCAAAAGTAAACTTGGAAATCATCTGTTAAATTGGCAGTGCTCAAGCCAAATCTGATCTCTAGATCTCTAGGGGTATTTTGTTTGGCTCACCCAATTGTTATTTTATTTTATTTTTTAGCAATTTTGGGTGAATTTTGAATGTTTTTTGTTTTGTTTTGTTTTGTTTTGTTTTTATTAATAGTTCAATGTATTGGGGTGACATTGATTGGTAAAAATTACATAGATTCCAAGAGTCAACAGTTTTAAAACTGGGAAATTTCACATAAGAATTTGAATTTCCAGGTTCTCTTGAAAAATCAGAAGCTCTGCAAGTCTGGGCCCTCATTCTTATATAACAATTGGCTGGAACTGAATAACTTTGGCCCTCAGTGAATGGGCATGTTCTCTCCAGTTTCTTCCACCCTCTAACATCTCCCTGACACAGAACCAAGATTGACTTGCATTTAGAGTTTCCCCTGTGCTCTCCTAACTCCCCTGTCCCCAATCTGATTTGCTCATTTGTGATTCCTGTCTCCCTGGGGTAACCTTGTGAACTTAACTGCCCCTGATCTTATCAACTCCTCAATTTCCTCCTCTATCTGAGAAAATTGAGTTTTAGAGATGTCATGCTTGGGGAGAAACCCCGTATCAGGATCCCTTACTAGAGATGCCAGGATAGCTCAGCTGTTGAACACTTGTCTTACAATCATGAAGTCCAGGGTTCAATTCCCAGCCCCGACCTGCGCAACCTCATATGCTGAACTGTGGCACAACTGGTAACCACTGGGATGGCTTGGCAGTGAAGTTTCTCACCTCTTATGCAGGAGGCTCTTGGTTCCATTCCCATCATGCATGGTCCCACATCCATATGTGTGAAATGAAACCATGTCACAGCTAACAATGTACAACTATGGAGACTGCTCTGGGCCCTCCCTCCTCTCTTTCTCTCTCTGTCTTTCTCCTTCTCTGAAAACAATAAAAATTAAATATGTGTGTGTGTGTGTGTGTGTGTGTGTATAAAATCCCTTACTGACCAATCTAATGAACAGTCACCTGTTTCCAAGTTCTGCTCTTGGGTTCAGAAGAGAAAATGGAAGAATTTGTAAACCAATAAAAGTCAAAGAATAGATAAAAAGATCTGAAGATTTAACAGAGTCAAATATAGGCAAAATGAAGGCCAGACACTTAGATACAAGTTGGTATAATCGTCTTCCTATAGCCCAACTATTATCCATGTTCCCTATCCTGCAAGGCTCTTGTTTCATCTTATCGCTGCTCCACACAACTCATATCCCACAAAGTCTGACCCAAATAGTAGTGCTCTGGTGAAGAAATCTGTGATGCTGCTGTCTACACTGGTTTGTTCTTTTGCTTAATATGTTTTGCATAATTTGTATATGATTATGGAGAGTCCATTCCGTTGTCTAAATACACGCTTTAGGGAAAGCCAGGATGGCTCAGCATGTTAAGCGCTCACTTTGAAGCCCTGGGGACCAAGGATCAAATCCCGGCCCCGGCCCACATGGACCCACACGCTGAACTGAGGTGTGCTTCCCATGCGGGAGGCCCCCAGTTCGGTTCTTGGCCCCAGATTCGGACCCTGGCTCAAGGGGGCGTGCCTCCCATGCAGGAGGCCCCCAGCCCAGTTCCTGCCCTGCGCAACCCCTGCCCACCTGTGTGAAACAAAACCACACAGGTGAAAGACTGATGAGGTACAACTATGGAGACTGCTCTGTCAAAAAATAAAATAAATCTTTAATAAATAAATAAATACATGCTTTAGTATATAATGTACAAACTTGTGTATTTGCTACATCACTTTCAGAATAAAAATCAAGACATATAGCAACATAGCTGAGATGCAGAAATACAAACAGATCTGGTGCATTTGGGGGTGTACTAGGAATGAGAAGAATATTTAACATTGATACTCTTCCAGATAATCTGGCAGGTCTGGTCTTTGTATTTAATGCTATCATGTTTGTCAATGTTTTTCTTATCCCATAACCCATCTTTTCTCAAAAAGTTTAATAGTTTCTTTAGAGTGGGTCATAAAAGTACAAGATCATATAGTATTTTGAAGATGTGTTAAAACATTGAAATATGTGATTGTGTACAGTAATAGTAATCAGAATAATGTATAAGTTATAGCATAAGTGTAGTTAACATACTGTAATATATATATGAAGGTAGATAAGAGAGTAGACATTAAATGTTCTCACACACACAAAAAAAGTGTGGTGATAGATGTTAACTAAACTTATTATGATAATCATTCTGAAATATATACATATATCGAATCATTATTTGTATATATAAAAGTAATACAATTATATGTCAATTATATTTCAATTTAAAAATTGGTCAAGGTGGCAGAGTAGATAAATGCTGTGCTTGCATCCTCTCATGACCACATCAGAATTACAACTAAATTATAGAACAGCCGTCATTTAGAATCTCCTGAAGTCTAACTGAACTGAAGCTCTACATCTACGAACATAAAGAATAAGCCATTTTGAGACTGGTAGGAGGTACAAAGCTGCAGAATGGGCTGGTCCTATACCCATGTGTGACCACCAAAAATCGGGAGGAATATCTTAGCTGTGGAGCTCCCCCTACAAAGGAGTGAAGGGTCCCAGCCCCACACCAGGCTCTGCAGCCTAGAGTTTCAGTGCTAGGGAGAGAAGTCCACATCAATCCTGGTTGTGAAAACCCCTGGAGACCATGGCTGAGTGAGCTGGAGGGATGCTGGAGTCCCAGGCAACCCTCTTAAAGGGCCTGCATATGGACAGACTTGCTAGTGAACTCACTCCCTCTGACTCCAGCCTGGGGCAGCAGCTTGAAAGGCACCAGGGACATACAGGGAGGAAATGAGTTATCTGTCTTCAGGGCCAGGGTTGGAGGAACAGCTCTTGGAAGAAGGAGTTGGTGGAAGCTATTGTGTTATTGTTGTTGTTGTTGTTGTTGTTGTTGTTGTTGTTGTTGTTGAACCCTCCCCCCAACCCTCAACCCCCAACCCAGTGTGCAGACCCAGGCAGGTGCCTTATCTGAGTCTCTATCAACTTGGCTAAAACCTTTGGCTCTGCCACACTCTGGTGATTATGGGACCCTGCCACATCCAACTTCCAGACCCACCCAAGTTGTTTCCAGTGGCTTTTCCATACAAACTGCATGCCTTGGATCAAGCTGCAGACTTTCCTAAATCTCACAAAGGTTCACAAAACCTAAATAGACAGACTCTGGTTTGGGTATGTCCTGCACTTCTGACTGACAGCCCTAAGCCCAGCACTAGTGACAGCTAGCCTCTGTCCATGGCTTGGCCTCTCAAGGCACCTGCAAGCACAGCACAGGCAGTGACCATCTGCGGATTCCTTCGTGGCTTGTGCCATGTGGCCCCAGGCAGAGCATAGGCTTCAGATGAACTTGTCCTGCAGTGGGTCCCCTCCCAAGAGGCCTCGGAACTAACACACACAGTGGCCAGCTTCACACCCAGCCAGAGCATGACCCTGGCACCTCCAAAGATGACACATCCAAATGGCAAACCGGGCAGGCACCAGGGCCCTGCTAAAGTGAATCCTGCACTTTAGGGTCAGCCCCTACACAGCAGCTCCTCCACTGTAGTCACAACCAGTTCTCACAACCAATCAGCCCAAGGGTCAATTCTATCCACTGATGTGCCGACAGCAACCGAAGCCCAACTACAGCAGGAGGGTACACACAACTCACACAAGGGACAATCCTGGAGCTCCTGGCTCTGGTGACCAGGGAAACTGTGCCATTAAAAAGCCCCAAAGGACATCTACTACACAAGTCCACTCTACTAATATATAAAAACAAACACAAGGAGACAGGCAAAATGAGGAAACAAAGTAATATGTCCCCAAATAAAAGAATAGAACAAAGCTCCTGAAAAAGAACTAAACAAAATGGAGACAAGCATTCTACCAGATGCAGGGTTCAAAACACCAGTTATAAATGATCTCAGGGAGACCTTCAATAAAGAGAGAGGAAATAAAAATGGAGATAGGAAACCAAAAAGACCCAATCAGAAATAAATACAATACCGGAAATGAAGGCCATATTAGGGGGAAGCCAGGATGGTTCAGTGGTTTGAGCACTTGTGTTGTAGCCCCAGGGTCCAAGAATCAAGTCCTGGTCACAGTCTCAGCCCACGAGGACCCATGTGCTGAGCTGGGGTATGCCCCAGTTCAGTTCCTGCTAGGGCGAGATTCCCAAGTGGGAGGCCCCCAATTTGGCTCCTGCTCGGGGAATGCCTCTCATGTGGGAAGCCCCTGGCTCATTGGGGTGTGACCTCCAATGCGGGAGGTCCTCTGCCTGGTTCCTGCCTGGCATGGCCCCACACCCACCTATGAAATAAAACTACTTCGAAAACTGATGACGTACAACTATGGAGACGGCTCTGGGCCCTCCCCCTTCTCTCTGTCTCTCTCTGTCAAAAACAATAAAATAAATCTTTTTTTAAAAGACTATATTAGAGGGAATCAATAGTAGATTAGATGAAGAAGAGGAGTGACTGGGCAATTTAGAAGATACGGTAGCAGGAAACACCCAAATCCAGACAGCAAAAAGAAGAATGAATCCAAAAAATGAGGCCAGTTTAAGGGGCCTCTGGGACAACATCAAGTGTACCAATATGTGCATCATAGGGGTACCAGAAGGAGAGAGAGAAAGAGCAAGGAATTGAAAAGCCCTTTGAATAATGATGAAAAAGTTCCCTAACCAGGCAAAGGAAATGGATTTTAAGCCCAGAAAGTACAAAGAGTTCCAAACAAGATGAGTCCAAAGAAGTCCACACCAAGAAACATCATAAATGCCAAAAGTTAAAGAAAAGGAGAAAATCTTAAAAACCACAAGAGAAATAGTTAGTTATACCTGCAAGACCCATTTAGAATTCTGGCTGATGTCTCAACAGAAACAATGCAGGCCAGGATCGTCAGGAAATATTTTCAAAGTGATGGAAAGCAAGGACCTACAACCAATGTTCATCTATCCAGCAAAGCTATCATTTAGAATCAAAGGACAGATGAAGAACCTCCCAGACAAGAAAAAGCTAAAGGAGTTCATTACCACCAAACCAATATTACTACAAGGAATCTTAGAGGGACTTCTTTAAGATGAAGGGGGAGGTAGTGTTCAATAATATAAATAATAAACTGGCAATAACTACATATCTATGAATAATTACTTTACATGTAAATGAATTAAATGTTCTAATCAAAAGCCAAAGAGTAGCTGAATGGATAAGAAAATGAGACCTTTACATATGCTGCTTACAAGAGACTCACTTCAGATAGAAAAACACACAGACTGTAAGTAGAGCAAGGAAAAGATATTTTATGAAAATGGAAACAAACAAAAATGCTGAAGTAGCAATACTTATACCAGAGAAAATAGACTAAAATAAAGGTTATAATAAGAGATAAAGAAGGACTGAGTAATCACACTATTGGCTATTTATCGGAAGAAACCTAAAACACTACTTTGAGGTGTGCATCCATATGTTCATTGCAGCCTTGTTTACAATGGCCAAGATGTGGAGGCTGAATGTCCCTGAATGGATAAATGGATAAAAAAAAATTAAAAAAAAGGTGGACAGGGATGCCAGGATGGCTCAACGAATTGGACGCTTGCCTTGCAGTCACGAGGTCTGGGGATCAAGTCCGGGCTTCAGCCCATGCAAACCCATATGCTGAACTGTGGCACACTGGTGGCTGCCAGACATCAGTGAAGGTTCCCACCTCCCATGCAGGAGTCCCTGGTTCAGTTCCCATCCCACTCAGCAGCACATCCACCTGTGTGGAATAAAACTGTGTCACAACTAATGATGTATGACAGTGGGGACTATTCTGGGCCCTTCCCCCTTCTCTCTCTCTCTCTCTCTCTCTCTCTCTCTCTCTCTCTCTCTCTCACCTTATCTCAAAGAACAATACAATAAATCTTAAAAAAAAAGAAAAGAAAAGAAGAGGTGGTACATATATGCCACGGAATATTACTGAGCCATAAAAAAAGAATAAAATCTTGCCATCTGCAACAACATGGATGGAACTAGAGGGTATTGCGCTGAGTGAAGTAAGTCAGACAGACAGAGACAAATGTCATATGATTTCACTTATAAATGGAATCTAAAGAACAAAATAAGCAAAAAAACAAAACAAAAAACAAAACAGAAACAAACTCATAGATACAGAGAACATTTTGTTGGTTGCCAGATTGAAGGGGGTTTGTCAGTGGCTGAAAAAGGAAAAGGGATGAAGAAGTACAAATTGGTTGTTACATAGTAGTCATGGGGACAGATATAGGGTACAGCACAAGGAATATAGTCAATAATATGGTGATAACTATGTATAGTGCCAGGTGGGTACTAGACTAGTCAGGGGATTGCTTCTTAAAATATATAAATGACTAACCACTATGTTGTACACCTGAAATTAATATAAAATAATATTGAATGTCAGTGGTAATTGAAAAATTTAAAAAGGGATAAAAAGCTGAAGAAAATAAGCAGTTCAAATTTCCAGGTATAAAACAAATGTGGGGACATAATGCACCAGCATGGGAAATACAGTCAATAATATGTGATAGTGTTGTACGATGTCAGAAGGTGGCTGAACTTGTCATGGTGCTCACTTCTTTAGCTATATAAATGTTGTATAACTGGCATACACCTGAAACTAGTATAATATTGTATCTTAGCTATTTCTTAATTAAAATTTCTTTTTTAATTTTTTAAACTAAGTCAGAATGATGGGAATGAGGATTCAAAGGAAAAAATAAGCACTCCTCCTACAGGTTGCAGAACTAATTTCTAATTACCATTAATAACAGTTATGTATTATCCCCCTGTGTTATAGCACAAGTGTTCAAAGAATAAGCTCCTGTCTAACTTCTTTTTTTATATAAAGGTTAATTTTATTATTGTTTTTGACAGAGACAGAGAAAGAGAGAGAACGGGGAGGGCTGAGAGCAGTCTCCATAGTTGTATGTCATCAGTTTTCGACATGGTTTTGTTCCACACAGGTGGGCGGGGGGCATGCAGCATGGGAACTGGGCTGGGGGCCTCCCGCATGGAAGGCATGCTCCCTCGAGTCAGGGGCCAAACTGGGGGGTGAGAACCAAATTAGGGGCCTCCTGCATGAGAAGCAAACCCTAGGTCAGCATATGGGTCCACACAGGCCAGGGCCGGGGCCAGGATTCAATCCTCCGTTCCCAGGGCTGCAAAGGGAGTGCTTAACCCACTGAGCCATCCCAACTTCCTTTTTTTTTTTTTTTTCAAGATTTATTTTATTGTTAGAGAGAGAGAGAAGGTGGGAGGGCCCAGAGCAGCCTCCATAGTTGTACATCATTAGTTGTGACATAGTTGCATTCCACGCAGGTGGATGTTGGGCCACACGGGGCAGGAACCAAACTGGGAATATCCTGCCTTCCTGGCAGTTAACAATTGTGTCACAGTTAGCATATGGTGTTGCACAGGCCAGGCCGGGCCCAGGACTCGATCCCCAGACCTCATGGTTGCAACCCCAGCATCCCTTCAAGCCTAGTTTTTTTTAAGCTCAAATTTTGGTCCCATCATTTACTTAGCTGAGTGGCTTTATTAAAATTCTCAGTCTAAGATAAGAGTTATGCCTCCATAGATAAAATAAGGTGTATGGCTCACTTGATAAATCATGGTTAATAAAAATTAATAACTATTAATATTATTGGCAACTGAAACAGAGAATAGAAGATGGTTTTACTCTGCATAATGGCTCAAGAAAATAGAAGTGTTTTCCTACCCAAAGTTTTAATCAAACTAATAGTTGTTGTATCACAGGAGTGCCGATTTGGGGCAGAGGACTGGATTTAAATAAAAACAAGTTTAAATAGTGAGTCATTTCTTCTGGAAAACTAACATCATATTTTTGTTTTTAGAGATCTAGAGGTCAGATCTGGCCTGGGCACTCACAAAAAATTGAAGGCTATTTGGAACATACTAGTCTTCTACATTAGTTTCTAACATTATAGAAACAAAATACTACCCTGTTTCCCCGAAAATAAGACAGTGTCTTATATTAACTTTTGCTCCCAAAGATGCGCTAGGTCTTATTTTCAGGGGGATGCCTTATACGTATTTCAGTGAGAGGCAAAACTGTAAGTAGGTCTTATTTTCAGGGGATGTCTTACTTTCGGGGAAACACAGTAGTGAAATTTTATACATATACTTATTTCAGTGGAAAGCTCAGAAAACTGAAGTTCAAGGTATAAACAACAGTTAAGGAGGCTAACATTGTTGGTAAAATATAAAACCAATAATGTTCAATCATATTTTAATTTCTTAGCATGGCTTGTCATTTCCTCCATAATCTAGCCCCATCCTATCTTCCAGACTATGTATAATAAATTCCAGGCTCCAGGTACTCTAACCTCTGCTACCTGTGAACACATCAGACTTTCATCCCTCTGTGCTCTTCCCTTGTTCCATCAGGCCTGCTTTGCACGAAGGAAATCCTCTTCCTTCCTCTGCTCCCAGCTCAAAAGCTATACTCACCACAAAAACTTTACTCAGTTCTTAACCTTGAGCAAACCTCTCCCTTTCTCTGCCATTCAAGAGCACACTATTGATGTTGTTCCCATAGGACTATATTTACACCATCTTGTATTGTAGATCTCTGTAAATATACCTATTTTCCTCCATAAACTAATCTCTTTCAAGGCAGGGACAATGTGTTTTTCCCATGAACTTAAAGTTCTAAGTTAGAATTCAGTTTAATAATCTACAAGGCATCTAAAAACATCTTCCAAAGAAAAGTGCAGCTAGGTCAAAATGCATGCATTCTTGCAATTTTTAATTAAAATCCACCAGGTGATACTTCTTGGAAAGCTACAATAACACAAGAGAGACATTGTTTCCTTTGTACCTTCCCACTGGCTTTCTATACCCAACTGCATTCTATGAATTAATTTCAAGAGATTATCTCACTTGAAAAAGACTACAAAAACTAGGGTTTAAAATATTGAGAATGAGGAAATAAAGCTTGAAAATCTGGCCACATATGTCTAATTGTCATCTTCTAGCTCTAGTTTCATGACTGGTTCCATCCTCAAAGCACCATAATTGGTCCTGATAGAGATTCAAACACCAACCAATGCATATCATCAGCCCCATCTTTTCAGTCCCAGTTAAAAGTCAGAAGTTGCAAAAGATTTCCTAGTGTCCTGATGTAACTCTCCATATCTTTTGTCTTTCCCTATATTTACTGTATAGTTATGAAGGACCCTTGTTACCCTACTTGCCAACACACAAAAGAGAAGAAACAGAAAAGGATGTTCTGAAGCAGTCAGTCATACCAAAAGTATGAGTTGTTGCAAAACTGCAGGTTAAACTATTTTATTATATAATTTCCACTTCTCAGGACCTTAAAAAAAACCTTTCTGGCAATGATATGGGTACTAACCTGTTATCTGCATTCACATGTTATTTATTTATTTATTTATTTACAGTTTTAACATTTATTTTTTAATTGTTAAATGTATTAGAGTGAAATTGGTTGGTAAAAATTACATAGGTTTCAGGTGTACAGTTCTATATTACATCATCTATATGTGGCATTATGTGTTCACCACCAAGTCAGTTCTCTTTTCATCACCATATGTTTGATCACATGTTATTTAAAAGGTGTAGGGGATGCTAGTAGGATAGTTCAGCAGTTGAGCGCATGCCTCGTATATGTGAGTTACCGAGTTGGAGTCCCAGCCCCGGCCCATGCAAACCCATACGGCTGAACTGCAGTGCAGCTGGTCACTGCGGAGATGCCTAGGT
>PVKE010012141.1:21003-39016 GCA_004027555.1 Craseonycteris thonglongyai
CTCTCTCTCTCTCTCTCTCTCTCTCTCTCTCTCTCTCTCTCTCTCTCTCTCTCTCCGTCTCTTTGTCTCTCTCACCTCCTCTCAAACATAAAATTAATCTTAAAAAGAAAAAGTTAAAAACATAAAAGGTGTTACTAATGATATTGAGTGCTTTTATTTCAGAATACTCTAACTCCCTCAGTCCTCTACCTGAACTAGCCAGAAGAATGTCTCACAGCTGAAACAAACCCAAATCTAAGAAACTGTTAGGACATAGCCAATTAACAGAATTTGACGGAGCAACCGACTACTCTGGGGGATGGTAAAATCACCTGCAATCAGAAGTACTATCTAGGTAACTCAAGATCCAAAAAATAAAAAAATACACCCAAACTAATGTGACATAGGAAATTGGTCAAAAAATGTTATATGAAGTAACTTACTATATGAGTAACACATTTAGTGTAAATCTGGCCTAAACTTCTGGGCTGGATCAGAGCGCCTTGATTTGTTTTCGATGAGCAGCTTCGTGAATGCTTATGAGCTCTTTCCGAAGCCCCTGGGCGCTGCTGAAGCTAGAGCAGGCTACCTGCGGCGGGCTGCCGCTGGAGCTTGCAGCACCAAGTGCGTCCGGGCTCCTGCTGGGTGTCCCGGGGGCCAGGTGCCCGTGCCTTCCGCAGCGGTCACGGAGGCTGGCCCGGTGGTGCTGAATTTGGCGCGACCGCGGCGCGACGGTGCCATATCCGCCCGCACGCTGCTTTCCTCGCAGCCCCGGAGAACCTGGGGCGCCCCAACCTCGACCGTCCCGGGGGCACCTGTGCGCACCAACTCCCAACCAGGGTCCTGGAGGCCTCGCTGCCCTCTGGGAGATAGGGACCCACCTGAGCCGCTGGCCTCCCCTTCTCGCTCCCCATTCTGCCACCAGCAGCCCCAGAAGCTGTCTGGGGAGTCCTGGGACAGATTTCCACCATGAATCCCATCCGCGGACACTGTCCTTTCTCCGGGGTCCCCTTTCTCTCTCGCTCTCCCAACTCCTTGCAAAATGCCGCCCTCAGACTCCTGGGAAAACTTGCCCCCTGCGGAAAAGCACCCCCCAAAACGACAACAACAACAAAAGGCTGTCAGGGGTGGGTCTGAGCGCCCCGAGGACGCTCTCAGCCCCCCGGCACACACCCCAAACAAGCCACCAGTTCCTAGGTACTTGGCCGCCGGTGACAGCCTGGCCGCCACCGCCGCCTCTCGCTCGGAGTCGCAGGAGTTACTTGTCGCCGTGGGGCTGCCGAGCCCTGGGACGCTCCCCGCGAGCTCCAGCCCTTTACCTGCGTACCGGCCTTGGTGGGGGGCTCCGGGGCGCCGCACAGGGATCGGCGTCCCTAGCGGTCCTGGCGGGTGGTGCGGTGGGGACCTCCGCCGCCTCTCTCCCCTGCAGCTCCGGGCCTGCCGGGCGGCTATTTATCGGGGGCCCGGCCCGGGTCCGGCCCCTGCAGGAGTATTGGGCAATCGGTCCCGCTACGCGCTGCCCCGGGAACCACCGCCCTCTGCCCCCGCCGAGCCCCGCAGTGGTGGCGGCCACATGGAGGAAGGGAGCCGGCCCCCTCCTCTGGGCTCCACCTTCCCTTTCTCCTCCTCCTTCCCGGGAAGTTATTCCCGGTGCTTCTCCCCACCACCACCCCCTCTTACTCTCTTCTTTTTCGGGGCACCCAAGCCAGTCTGAACCGGTTATGACTGCGAGGGTGGTTGGGGGAAGGAGGAGGCGGCCAAGGAGATGGAGGCGCAGAAGCGGGCGGTAGGGGCGCTGCTCAAGCTCTCGTCACTCGGAGCCGCGCCGGGCCAAACCGGCCAGGCGGAGGGAGGGCACTGCCCGGCCCCGGCCCGGGCCCAGGCCGGAGCCACCGAGTCAGCAGGAGAGCTTGGCACCGCTCGCCAGGCGCCCTCTGCCTGCGCAGAAGCGCGCGGCACGGTGGGCGAGCCCAGGACTGTGCGCGTTTGCGGGGAGCCGGCTTCTGGAGATGTCAGAGTCGCCCCTGGTCCCCCAGGCTCCGGTGGCCGCTAGGCGCCCTTCTGACCAGAGCTGTATCCCAGAGAAACGGGCGCCAGGGCTCTGTGGGGTCGGCGCTACTGGGCAGTGAGGAGTGAGGATGCCGATTGCTGTCCTTTGTGACAGCTGCACGGGAAGGAGGGCGCCCCGCAGGGCACACAGCATGCTGAGGGCGGCAGGCTGCGTCTCAGGACGTTCCGCCTGTCCTGCAGGTGGACAGCACTGACATTCACTCCTACCTTTGTCTGAAAGGTTATGGGCACGGGCGCTGAGATGCATATGCTGTACCCCCGGGGACACGCTGCAGTAGGCTGGGGGCAGTCCATCGGTAGCGGGGGCTCCCCAGGTGTGGGAACCCTGTAAAATAATATGCGCTGTTCAGTCTCCTGTGTGTGTATGTGTGTGTGTACATATTTTCAGGAAGGGGCACCATACCTTCTACTAGATTCTCAAAGGGGACTAGGGCCATCCGTCACCCGGATGAGAATTCCCTTATACCCTGAACGCCCTGGTTCTGACTCAGACAAAGACCCTAACTTTGCAGAGTTGGCGTCAGAAGTCCAGATGAGGCTACCTAACCTTCCTGCGCTCCCTTTTCTTCACGTTGCCTGCATCAGGGATCCAGTGTTCGTGAGGTGAGAATTCAAAAAGCAAAACAAAACAAAAACCCTTTGGACCCTGGCCACGTGTCCTTTTCTTACAGATAGGGAAACAGCAGTTTATCCCTTTGCACTACACCATGTGGTTCTACCCAATTTATTGACTTTCAAGTTACAGGAGAGAGAATGGCCAGTGCTTTTAATAGCTGATATTATTTTGTTCTGTCTTAAGAGGGAGAAAGATTGGGGGGGGGGGATTAAGTAACAGTAAAAATAAGTGGGAGGTGGTCGCAGAAATAGTTTCTGGAAAGAAAAATAGAAAGGTAAGGCTGTCAATACCATCAAACATTATTTGTCAGGAGAAGGGATACAATAGGGACTTTTCAACATGTCCTAATTTTGAGCATGATGGTTTTTCAAGTGGCCTATGGATACACAAATGTGTTCACTTTGTAATACTGCATTGACCTATACACTCATTATTTGCATCGTTTATATGTTTCAATAAAATATAAATTTTAGAAAGTTTTTCCTTTGATTCAAATACCTCCTAACCACCAGAGCAAATGTCCTCTTGATAGGTGGTCAAACCAATCAATGTATATGAAGTTATATTGGGAACAAGGAAATCCTGCTTCAAAACTATTTGTGTTCACCAGTTTATTTCTGAGATTGCCATATCTGTGTTCTTATGTCTACCAAATTTCCCCAGATTTCTTTTAGAGAGAGTATATGTCAGCACTTCTTATCTGCTGGGGCCAGTCCACACCTATCAACTAAGAACCGTAAAAGAGCTTGTTCTCACACACCGACTTTATTTTTTTTAATTTATTTTATTTTTTTATTTTTTTGACAGAGTGAGAGAGAGAGAGACAGAGAGAAACTGAACTGGGGGAAATCCCCAGTTCAACATATGGGTCCACATGGGCCCGGGCCGGGATTCGATCCTCCGTCCCCGGCGCTGCAAAGTGAGCGCTTAACCCACTGAGCCATCCCGGCTTCCCTAACACATCAACTTTAGTGTAAGACTGGATCTCAGAGGTCAAAAACACAAATGGCTGGGGGTCCAGACTCCATGTAACAAATAAAGTAGGCAGAGGGCAGCCGGAGAACGTAGGAAGCACAGACGTTGGCTTTGGGGCCAGTGGCCACTTGGCTTAGAGGATTGCTGCCAGGCTGGAATGTGAAAATTGGCCCTATCCCCTTGTGAAGGTTCATGGTTCAGTCACACCTCAGCAGAGCGTGCAAGAGAACTCAAAAATCTAATCCAGTCCTGATGCTTTACCTATGAATGGAATTTGACCCAGAGAAGCTAGGAGGTGCTCCTGATCACCCCCCGCCCCCCAAGACAGAACAGGGTGGGGAGCACCCCCCAAGACAGAGCAGGTTGGCAGTAGACTAACACCACCTTCTTACTAGCATCCAAACTTTTCAACCCCAGTCACATGAAGATTCAAGATCTGCTTGACAGGGGAGGGTCAGACAGGTTCAATATCTCTGACTTTCCAGTTCTGTGCAGCCCCTGCCCTTTAAAGGGGCCTCTCTTGGACCCAGAAGTTGCTGTACTTTGAATAAGATGAGGAAAAGAAAAAAGAAAAAGAAAAGGTCATTAAATAAGCTGGATTTAATGAACCTCCCTTAGGAAGAAAGAAACTTGAGTGAAATCCTTTAAAGAACAATTAGAGTGGGAGAGATGTCAGGTGAGTAGAGAGGGGAAATCAAACATACAGTGATGGAAAGCAAGCTGATTCTGGGTGGTGAGCACATAATGCAATGTATAGACAATGTGATGTAGAAATGTACACCTGGAAACAATGTAACTGATATCAAGCAATGTCACCCCAATAAATTTAACAAAATAATAATATTAATAATAAAATAAAAAGAACAATTAATACTGAGGTGATGCCCTGAATAAGGGAGTTCATTCTTTGCCTGGTATTATTATTATTATGGAGCATTAATTAAGAAATTTGTGATTTGTGAATTCTATGCCCTGAATAAGGGAGTTCATTCTTTGCCTGGTATTATTATTATTATGGAGCATTAATTAAGAAATTTGTGATTTGTGAATTCTCCCTGTCTTAGGATATTTGCTGCCTCAGTCTTTCAGAGAATAAGATGGAGAGACTAACCTGAAAGTGCTCTGTGGCCCTTATCTGAAAAGAAACAGATGGCAGAGGAAGCCTCAGTTGGTCCGGGGAGGGTGGGCCATGAGCATAGCACCTGAGTCACTGGTCCAGTACCTGCCTTGGTGACCAGACTTCCCTTCCTGACTTATTAACCGGGGTCAGTTTCTCTTCTCTTGTACTCATTGTTCTTACCATTTATGAATGAAAGTATAGCTACATAGGCAGTAGATTTTGAAATAAAAATAACTACAGAAAATAGAATTTAGAGTCTTTATAGCAGTTAGCTCAGAGATCTAAAGATCACCCTATTCATCCCATTCCTTACGTTCATACTCTAAACAAATAAGAGAGCAGAAAGTAATAAAGGTGGATAAATCATTTCCTCTGACGCTTGTAGAGCTTTTGTTGAAAAAGACAAATCTTCAAATAATAAAGATGACCTTTATTGTCATTACATGCCATTGAGCTGGCTCTGACTCCTGGCAACCCTAGGAATGAGTGAGCTGTCTCATAGGACTTTCAAGATAAGAAACATAATGATCAAGAAATGGAAGCCCATCAGTGGTTTACCATTGCCTTCTGCTGCATAGTATGTGGGTCCAAACCACATGTGCTGGGTCCACAGTGTCACAACCACCAAACAACTATGAAATGTAAATGCCCCTATGGGGAATTAAAGACATACTATATTATATTTTTATTTGAAATTTTCCAGAATATTGCTTCATCGTTTCTTGCCTTTACTTTCATCATAGTGCCTGACTCAAATAATTCTAGGGGAAGAGAGATAAACACTATTCTTTGAGCACCTCGTAATTACCAAGAACTGTGCAATCTCATTTACCCTTCAAACAATCTCATGTGGTTAAGTATTGTTACCTCCATTTTGAAAACTGGAGTTCAGAGAGTTTATGCTACTTGCTGAGTCACTCAATAGATACATGATGGACTAGGATTGAGGCCCTGCTCAGGCTGATTGCTATGCCTGTGCTCTTCCCATTCTACCTTAAAAAATGATTTGAGGCTGGTAAGAGCTCACGCTGAGGACTGACGTCTCACACGTATTAACTCATCTCAGGCTCACAATAAACATAAGAAGTAAGTGCTGTTATTATCATCTGTGTTTTGCTGATGATGAAAATAAAATAGAAGTGAAATAATTTGCTCCCAAGCATACAATGTGGGGTAGGCTAGGTTCAAATTCAGTCATCTAGGCTACAGAGAGCCATGCTCTGAACCACCACTCTATAGTCTGATAAAAGTAGAAATCAGAAATGTAAAATTATAGTGTGCATGTCCTGTGAGGGGGGGTGGGGGGGCAGGGTGTAAACATATATACACTTTCCAGTTCACATCCTTCTGACTTGCATGTATGGCTTCAAGGCTATTACCAAAAGCAACCTTCATGTGAACAAGTTACCAAAGCACCCAATATCTCTCAATTTATAGAACTCACAACATCTGTAATGTACTCATTGTTTGTTTGCATAGTGAAACAATTATCTTTTGAGAACAGGTCCCAGGTCTGTCTTATTCACTCCTGTTCCCTAGAGCATAATGAATGACCGACCACATGAGCAAGTGAATGACTGCATGCTCAAACTGTCAGCATTATTTTTTTTCTACAACAGATCATTAAATTCTTTAGTTGACCTACTCCATTAAATTCTTCAGTATTCTAAGTAATTATAAGAATTGTCTCTTTTATTCCCATTGGGCAAGTACTACCCATTTTACAGATGAGAAACAGGCCGCATGGGGTTCAATGAGCAGTCCAAAGTCAGAGAGCACCCAAACAGTAGAGCCAGGAGGTAAGCACATGCAGTGTAAGTACGTGGTCCACATCTGTAAGACAAAAGGCTACCTGGCCCTTAGACTGCTTGTCCACAGCTTTGCCCCAGGACCCAGGACAGTGCTTAGCACATAGTAGATTCTCCATAAGTATATTGACAGAGGGAAGGAGAACATTTCCTTCATGTGTCCATGATAACAGTTTAAGGCCATTTCTCACAAATTTATCTCATATGCTCTATGATGCGATGATATTAGATAATAGATTACCAGAGAAGGGTGTATGCCCCCGGGTTCAAAAGTAGGCTTTCAAGTTCAAAAGTACCAGTGGATCCAATTTTGTCCTTCTGAAAACACAGGTAGAATTGCTGAATATTATTTTTAAATAAACATAACACCACTCAATTGAATCAGTGTCTATTGTTATCATGTGCCTCTGCCCAAGTGTCTGACTTAGTATATTACATAGTTTCAGACAGCTCCAAACAATATTTCAGTTGTTCAAAATATCAACTTTCATATTTTTTTCTCTTCCTCATTACATGATATGGGAGAAAAGGCATGATCTCTACTCTATGTATAGGTCTATACTGTCCAAAATTTGTAAACAGTCCAAATACTTGCCCCTTGGTTTCAGCAAGTAAACTTTTAAAATAAATATGATTACCTTAGATCTATTCAACATGCTGCAACTCTGTTTTGTTGGGTACAATTTAGAAAATGGTAGCTAACCCATGAAATAAAAAGTTATTATATATATATATATATATATATATATATATATATATATATATATATATATATATATATATATATATATATATCCATCCTTGAGGACAAGAGGACAAAATGCAAAGTCAAGCATATCCCATAAGAATTTGAACATAGACTAAAAATGATGCAGATAGAACCAGTCTAATAGGATGACTGAATTTTGTTCAAGTTTCAAAGTTCCAGGAGAAAGAATGTGCCTGGGCTGACTTGGGCAATATAATCATCTCTCAGTTAGGGGGAGACGGGAACTTTGACAATACTCATTGGGTGAGTGAGATAGTTCTCCAAAAGCAAACTGGGATGCTGAGTAACCAAAACACAATACATGTCTTTGACAATGTATTAGACCATGTGAGGTATTGTCTCCACATGAAGGATTTATTCAGGAAGCAAAGAGGAATCACTGAAGGATTCTAAACATTGAGGTGACATAGTTGGATTTGTGTTTCAAAACGGTCACTCTTAGAAACCACATTAGAAGTTGGACTGGGAAGAAGATGAGTTAGAAAGCTGATTCAATAGCTGAGGTAAAAAAATTATGAAAATGTACATCCTATGAGATTATTAAAAGACAAGGGAACCAATTTGAAAAATTAAGAAGTGCCATGTAACTGATGGATATGGAGATTAGAAAAAGAAAAGCTTGGGATGACTTCTAAGGTTCCCATAAGCGCTTATAAAGAATTCCTGGAGATTAAGCTAGTGTACCTCACACTGAAGGATCCTCTAGAATAGTCCAAATTTCAAATAGTATTGATATATCTCATTGTTCCAATAAAACACAAATAATTTTAATACACTCCAAATGAAAAATATATCTCCAAGATTAATTTTGCATTTGAAAATGATACAAAATTCTTTTGTCAGACTCAAGGTTTCTGATCTGTGGTTTAGATAATATGACCATACATGGGTGAACTATGCAATAGAAACAAAAAATAGGACATCTATTTAATAGCAGTATTAATAGCAGTGAGTAGTGGTTCCTTCAAAGCAAAAGCTTGTTTCATTGGAAATAAGTGTGTCCTAACCAAGAGAAAACTGAGTTGATTATTAGGTTAAAGCAACCTTAGAAGGAAGGGTCCAGATCTTTGGCAGCAAGAAGCAAGTGTCAGTCAAACCCCAGACATACAGCTGACTCCGAGAGAGGCATGCCAACAGCTCTGTTACCCAAAACTCAAATCACTCACTCTACTTAGAGAAAAATCATTCCATTTCTAAATCTAGAGTGGTATGATTCATAGTACAAATACCTGGATAGTGGCACCACCAAGATGTTGGCACCCACCAAATGAAAGTTGAATTAACTCTCAGCATCATACACAATGATAATTATGGACATTTCCTTCCTCTAGACATCCTTGGAGGCTTCAAGAGGCTGCTTTGGGGTGTTTTAACATTCTTTCTTTCTTTCTTTCTTTCTTTCTTTCTTTCTTTCTTTTTGTTATATTTAATGGGGTGACATTGATTAGCAACAATTAGACAGTTTCCAGATGTACAAGTCCACATCACATCACCCATGCATCGCCTCACGTGCCCACCACCCAGAATCAGCTCCCCTTCCATCACCATATATCCGGTGTCCACTCCCACCACACCCTCCCCAACTCTCCCTACCCCCTCCTCCCCTTCCCTCAGGCAATCATCCAGCTATTGAGTGTGTCCATAGGTCTCTGTGTGTTTGTTACTTTCAGTTTTATATTCCTCCTATAAGTGACGTCATATGTTTCCTGATTCTTTCAATCTGACTTATTTGACTTAATAAGATGGTCTCTAGGTCCATCTATGTTGTCACAAATGATTGTAATTCATCATTTCTTATCCCTGAGTAGTGTTCCATTGTGTAAATGTCCCACAACTTCTTTATCTGTACTACAAAGCCTCAGTAATCAAAACAGCTTGGTACTGGCAGAAAAACAGGCACATGGACCAATGGAGCAGAATTGAAAACCCAGAAATAAACCCACAAATATATGGACAGATTATTTTTGATAAAGGAGTGAAAAATATACAGTGGGGAAAAGAAAGCCTCTTCAGTAAATGGTGCTGGGAAAATTGGAAAACCACATGCAAAGGCTGAATGTGAACTGTGAACTCTCACCATACACCAAAATTAACTCAAAATGGATTAAAGACCTCCAAATATTTTAACATTCTTAAGATACTTTGTACCTTGATGACTTTCCTTAACCACACACGGTCATGTTTCTTTTAAGACTGCTGAATTTGAATCAGTCTTAGAATCAGAATAGGCCTTGGAGATTATCAGATACAATGCAGCATTAAATCTACTCACCTTTCAAAGAAGAAACAAAAACTCAAAAGGCTGAATGATAAGAAATGAAGAAAATAGGGATGGAGGGATAGCTCAGAGGTTGAGCACTTGTCTTGCAATCACAAGGTCTGGGGGTTGATTCCCAGCCCCCGGCCCATACAAACCTATATGCTGAACTGCAGTGCAACTCCTCCCATGCAGGAGCCCCTCAGTTTGGTTCCCACCCGGCGTAGCCCCACATTCACCTGTGTGGAATAAAACCATGTCACAACTAATGATGTACAACTATGGAGACTGCTCTGGTCCCACCCCCTTCTCTCTCTCTCTCTTTCTCTCTCTCTCTCTCTTTCTCTCTCACCTTCTCTCAAACAATAAAATTAAAGATTTAAATAAATAAATAAATAGGAAATAGAGGATAAGAGCATGAAGCTTGAAGCCAACACTACTTCTCAGCTTTGTAACTTTGAGGTTTCTTGTTATTTCCATGACTGTTTCCTCATTCGTAAAATAGGGGAAAATAATACCTATTTCATATGGTGATTGTGAAGATTCAGTGAATTAAGCCAGATAAAATCATCTAAAACAGTGTTATATGTGTGCTTACTTTCACGGGTATACCAAAGAACCCCAACTGGGCTTTTAATCTTCCCTCTCCTATACATAGGTAGAAGAGGAAAATTCTATCTATTGACTAATTTACAATGACCATGAATGGTTGTCATATTTATAATATCCTTTCAGGATGTCTCATCAAAACCTGCATCAGAGTTCTTGAAATGCATTCAAGAAGAGTTTCTATAGTGACAGGCATGTATGATCACCAGTCCAGGAAATCAACAATCCAGCAACCAACAAAGTCTGAAAATTAGCCTTTTAACCAAGAGGACTTGAGACATTCCTCAGGTGTCAACTTTTGTCTATCTTCTGTCAACAATGGTCTTAATGAACTGAAATGCTGGATCCTGGTTTAGATGTAATTCTTGGATAGGCTATTAATTCAACTTTTCCTTGGCTGGTCAAGATTATTTTTCAATGGGTTCTTTAGCCAATACTGCTATAATATACCACAAAATAATCCAGATGTGAACTTTGCTGTGGTGTGGGGGGAAAAAATGCTCAGTGGAATTCCTGTCATGCTGACAACTATAATCTGCAATTAATTTGACTCATGAAGTATGGCCCAAATAGTATATTTTTAAAGAGAAGTATGCAGCTAATGAATACCAAAAACCAAATACTCAATCTGCAAAGGGTCTTATGAAAACTGAGCTAGAACACTCATTATACAGTATTCCTCCAACCACATAACTAATAAAGGGAGTCTCCTAAAGTAGAAAATAATAAGGAAAATATTCAGCACCTTGAACCTGCCTGGCTTAAAATAGGTACCTAATGAATGCTAATTGAATAAATATGATCTTCATCAATGTAAAAGTATCTCATGTTAACTTGGACCTTTATTATCTGCCCTAATGTATTTGAAGAAAATGTGAGTATTTCTTATGTAATTAACTTTTTGACATGAAATGGATAATAAGGAACCCAAATAATCAGCTGTGATTGCTAGATGGCATAGAGATTTAAAGAAAATAGATGAAGGCTTTAAAACTCAAGTCAAATTAAGAGGGAGGGAGCAAATGCTTTTATCTTTAGCCTTCATTTCATAATCTCCCTATTTAACATTTGAAATTCTGAGGATTATCAGAATGACAAAAATTTCTCTTTTTCCCCTAGAGATCAAGACAAAAATCTTTTTAAAAACTATAGACATGGATCCATATTACAAATTATTGTCATGACATTAATAGGCTCGCTGATATTATTTCTAGCATTTAAACTTATGGTCTGCTGCCCTTCTTGTTGTTTAAAATAAACTATAAAGACAAAAATCATAGTAGCACAAAGAATAAAAATTGTTTATCAGGCGACTGCAATTGTTTAACTTTTGTAGTCCTAAATAAGTGTATATGCCCTCATGTTTTAACTATTGCTTTTACTTAAAGCCACATTCTGCCACTCTAACTTCTTAGGCCCTAGTTGTACAACCTTCAAGGACTTTGGCCGCTGGGGCTAAGAACTCTATAAGCGTTTGGTTTCATTTCCTTTCTCCTTGGGACAAGAGGGACGCAGTGCAGGAAGCCATGAAACTCTGGCAATGACAATGGAACTCAAAAAGAGAGAAAAAAGATTCATCACTGCATTAATGAGCACCATCACATTCTGCAAGTTCCAATGAAAAGGGGAAAATGAGGACTTTTAAGAATTTCCAACATCCTGACTGTGGCCCAATATTAGAATTCTTGCAGCTTGAGCTCTGAAACTGCTAACAAAGCATAACCTTTCCTTTTGGGCTAGGAAACTACCTACAGAGCAAGCAGCCCCCTGTGCTGATTGTGCTGTTTGATAAACTGCACTCCTTGCATCGTTGTTAAATAATACTCCCTGTACTATAATTGTGTGATCAAAACAGCCTTCTTGTTCCACAAGCCTGGGCTGAAACTAGGATTGATCGATGCTTAAACAATCTATTACCCATTGTTCTCATCTGACAATTCCACCTCCTTGACCACTGAGTCAGGTGACTGTTGAAAATCTAGTTTCCCCTACCTATCAGAAAACAAATGATGCAGTTTATGGTCTTGTTTCCACTAGCAACTCATCTCTTTGATCATCTTTGATCATTTGCAGTTCCTTGCAAATTTTGCCTATACAAACCCTGCCCCATCTCTTCCAATTTGGAATGTATTCTTGGTTCATACCATGGGCTACACGTATATTTCCTGGTTTGAAAATCATTATCTGAATAAACGCTCTTTTAATTTTTCAAACAAACAAACAAAAACCTATAGATATGGATCGGCTACTTTGTAAAAAGTTCTTCAAAAGGTTAAAAGTAGTTACCATATAACCCAACAATTCCATTAACAGTTAAGTAATCAAAATAAATAAAAACAAGTTCCTCACTCAAAAAAGTACATGAGTGTTCATAGAAGTATTATTCATAATTTCCAAAAAGTGGAAACCATCCAAATGTCAGTCAACTGATGAATTGATAAGTAAAATGTGTTATATCCGTACAATTGACTAGTAGTATTTGGTCATAAAGAATCCAAATACAAAAGGCTATATATTGTATGACTCTATTTATATGCAATACTCAGAATAGGAAACTGTGTAGGGATAGAAAGTAGATTAGGAGTTGTCTAGGGCTGTCAGGGCTGGGGCTTTGAAGGAGGGTAGGTTGAGAGAAAATAGGGAGTAACTGCTAATGAGTACTAATGAATATTGGGTTTCTTTTTAGGGCGATAGAAATGTTCTAAAATTGATTGTGGTCATGGTTGTACAACTCTGTAAATATATAACTCTGTAAATGTAAAAATATTTGAATTGTACTCATTAGATGAATTGTGTGGTGTATGAATTATATCTCAATAAAGGTATTTAAAAAGAAACTATAGCAGATGCAATTTTTGCTCTGCTTATGTTTTTTTAAAAGCTCCTCTAAAAACACAACTTTTTAATTCAACTAATAACTAACATTGTGACAAGAAAGGGATCAGACATGTTCAGCCTGGAATAACCACAGAAAAATTGCAACCCTCGGAGAGAGGGTTCACTGTTTAGAGTAAGTTGTGATATGTGCTGGCACAAATCACACAGAACACCAGAGGTCTTCACATTGTTTCTATATTCTGCCACGACAAAGTTTTCTTAACCACCCAGGTTGTGGGACAAATGTCAAAGAAGTTACACAGTAGCTGATGTTTATCAATCCTGAAAAATTAACTCCCCATGTGTTCGCTAAGCTGTAGTCACACTGGGCATTCTAATGTTTTGCTGAGCTCTACTTACTCTAGGGCCTTTGTACATGCTGTTCTCTGCATCTGAAGTCCTCTTCCTCCAGGTCTCCAGCTCAGTGGCTCCACATTAATCAAGCCTCGGATATAGTATCATCTTCTCAGGAAAGGGCTCTTAGATCCCCCAAGCTCAAATATGATTTCCCTTCATAAACCTGTTCTCTTCTTGCTCTGTTTTAGTTTTGCCAAGGCACCTAGAACTATCTGAAATGCACATGTAGTTATCCATTTGTGGTCTGCCTCCCTGGTCAGAAGGCAGGCTACATGAGGACAGGTTCCACAATATTTCTCTGTGCCAACACGCTACCAAATACGCCGTGTGCTTGATAAATATTTATTGAGTAAATGATCTTCATGGTACAAGTCATAATCAACTTCATAAATAACACCTAAAACGTCAGTCTCTGTACCTTGAGATCACACATTATACAGGAATTCAGCAACACTGATCCTCCAAAGAATAGTCTGTAGTGGCCTCCGGGCCAGAAGGGCAAATGGCTCAGACTGGAAACCCAGTTGGCCACCAAGGACTTCCTGTGCTCTTGCATTAATCTTCCCTCATCATGGCCCCAAGTCAGATGGCAGAATGAGGTCAGGGGCCTTTCCTGTGGGTTTATAAATAAGTTGGGGCTCATTGCTGATCTCCGACTGGCCTACATGGCAACTTGCCTTCAGCTTGCTTAGTTAGTAGGACTGTTCCCAGTAAGGTCAGCAAAGACAGACATACAGAGAGCAGCCCAGAACAAAAACCTGGTCTATGTGGTCACACAAATAGCACACATTTAAGATCCTCTCTCAAACCTTGACCCCAATTCCTCCAGAAGCAGTTTATCCCCACCACGACCCAGAATTAGGTTTTATTTTACTCACTGAATCCCTGAGGGTAGGATTAAGTTATTCATTGTAGTGCAGACTTCTTGCCTTCCAAATGAAGAGCCAGTGGAAAATCCACTTCCCTGGCTTGATATTAGGCAGAATAACTGAATGGTTAAGAATAGGGTTCTGGGTGTTGAAAAAATGATGCAAGACATAGACAATGTAATGTAGAATTGTACATCTGGAACCTATGTAATTTTTACCAACCAATATCACCCCAGTGAATTTAACAAAGAGAGGGAGGGAGGGAAGGAGGGAGAGGGAGAGAGAGAGAGAGAGAGAGAGAGAGAGAGAGAGAGAGAGAGAGAGAAAGAGAGAGAGGATAGGGTTCTAGAAGCAGATGGTTATGAGTCGAGGGTCTTGGTTCTCTCACTTCCTAGCTGTGTCACTGCAGTGAGGATTTTCTGTGTGAACTGGAGCATTTTACTTAATTTCATTGCACCTCATCTGCAAAATGAAAATTCCTCATAATTTATTAACACAAATTAAATTATATAATGCATGAAAAACATTTAGCACAGTGTACTCTAATTGGAGGTACTGCCGTTTATAAATAATAAGTATTCTAGCAGGCATTTTCTGACCTTGCTTCTCAAATTCAGAAAAATCTCTTTAAGAGGCCACAGAACTGAGAAGGATGCAAAGCCACTTGAGTTAATACCAAGAAATTAATTATGAAATTAATAGCATGTAGATAGCTGAGCTCAGGGGTGGCTAGATAATTCATATCTATTTGTGGCAAGTTAAGAAACACTATTCAGTTCAGGTGCAGGGTTGCCTATAACAGTGCATAGGGACATTAAGTTTATCCAATTTCATGAAAAGCCACTCAGCAAACAATGTGTTACCTAACCCAGGCTGCATACATACACACAAGGTATGACAATTAAGTTTGAGAACTTGCCACCATGAACTTACATTGGCAGCACTGTACAAACAACTCAGTAAGGTTTCATAACCTTGATGCATCAGTGTCTCATAGCTATTCTTATGTCAACGTGTGGTGATGTCTTGCTGAATGATGTTCATTATTGTTGCTGCATGTTTTTGTGTGCCATTGCAAGAACATCGGAGCTTGAGTTTGCCAAGACCTTTGGAGAGGAAAGATGTTTTGGGCTTTGTTAGCACTGGTGATGAAACATGGGTGTACCAATACAACCCTGAAACAAAGTGTCAAGGTGTACAATAGAAGTCAACCAATTCAGTGTGACCAAAAAGGTCTGTCAGTCTAAATCATGGGTAAAAATTATGTTGCTAACTTTTTTTGTTTATCAGAGGGATTGTTCACTATGAATTTGTACCAACCAAGTTGACTATGCGGAAATGCTGAAAAGGCTATGGGAAAAAGTTAGACAAAAATGACTGAACTTTTTGCCAACAACTCAGGGCTCTTGCATCCTGATAATGCACCAGCTCACATAGCACGGTCTATGAGGGAGTTTTTAGCCAGTAAACAAATAACTGTATTGGAACACCCTCCACACTCACCAGATCTGGCTCCAATAATTTTTTTCTTTACCCAAAAATAAATCAAATATTGAAAGGAACACATTTTGATGATATTCAGGACATCAACGTTAATACAACGATGGATCTGATGGCCACTCCAGAAAGAGTTCCAAAATTGCTTTGAAGGGTAGACTAGGCACAGGCATCAGTTCATAGCTTCCCAAGGTGAGAACGTCGATGGTGACTGTAGTGATATCCAGCAATGACATATGTAACACTTTTTCTAGGATGAGTTCACAAACTTAATTGTCAGACCAAATGAATATTGTTGCCATTTATGAAAACAATCCTCTTCCAATTCTACTGAAAATGGTCATAGGTTCCTTACTTCATAGAGCTACTCCTGTGTTCTTGATATTTAAAAGAATGTCTTAAACTTATATAACTCCTTTCTGTTATACATTTCCATGTAAATTTCACTTCAGTTCACTTAATATCTACAGTATTTCAATGTGATATGCAAATCAGGTAGAATTTATACCATTTTAGTTTTCTCTTGTTTCTATTTTATTTCAACAAAGAATATGAGACCCAGAGAAGTTAAGCAACTTGCCCAGAGATCACATAGCTGTTCAGTAGCCAGACGGTGGGAACACTTAGTCCAGTGAGCTGCCCTCCACCACAGTGCTTCTAAAATTGTAGCATCATATGAATCACTGGGAATCTGATTACAATGCAGTTTTTGAGTTCAATAGGTCTGGGGGAACTAGGACTCTGCATGTCTAACCAGCTCCCAGGAGTTACTGCTATTGGTAGGACATCCTTCACCATGCCCTTCATAGCACCTTGGCATGTTCTTCTTAATACTTTTGCCAATTACAATTACATCATTTGAGTAGTCATTCACTTCCCTGCACTAGACTAGGAACTCCACGAGAGCAGGAACTCTGTTTTATTCACAACTTTGACCTGGATGCCTAGCACCATGCTTGGCAGAAAGGAACTGGACAAATATTTTTGAAAAATGTATTTATTACCAATTGCTACAATGTAGGCTGACCAGACATACTGTTTTAAATGGGACAGAAAACAATGGTACTGTCCCATTTTAAATGGTACATATGGTCAGCCTAGTCTCACTGGACTGAATTCAAGGTGTCAGTAGGCTGTACCATTTAAAACAGTACATCTGATCAGCCTACTTACAAAGATACAACTCTTCAATGTTTACTCTCATTACTTATTGGAAAGAATATTTATCAAGTATCCTTCATTGTCTCAAGTCACATTATGGTATCTAGCTGTAATGGCCCAGTCTCAAAGTAGCAGAAACAAAACAAGTTCTGCAGGGGCAACCAGTTGAAATCTACACCTCCCACAGATGATGCCAGGGTCCAGTGGAACACAATCTCATTATTGGCCCAATGAAACAGGGTGGATTAACGTGAGGTCATTCTAAGGGCAAGGGGGAAAGGTAGAACAAGCACCATGATTGAGGCTCACTAACGCTCTGCTTGAAAGAAGCAGTATCTCCTCTGGTCTCACCTAAGGATGATGATAACTCCATCCACCACAGACTGTGGGTTTTGCAAATGCCAAGAACTGCACTAAGCACCTCACACCAGTCATCTCATTTTATTCTCTATACAAATCTACCACATAGGCATTTATTTTATAGGAAAGGAAGCAGAGTCATACGGTTATTAAGCTATAAAAGGTGAAATCAAAGTTGGAACCCAGACAGTGTGGCTTCAGACTCCAAATTTCTCACCACATTGGCTACTGCCTGGAGTCACACAGACAAAAGAAACAATTGCCTGACATTGGGATTGACTTTACTCCCTTGTCAGTAACCTAATAGGTTCTAACAAATTCCAAATACAGCGATCCCTCGTTTTTCGCGGTTAATGGGGACCAGAACCTTCCACGAAAGCTGAAAAACCGCGAAGTAGGATTTGCCCCTAGGCATTTTCGTGTATGCGGGTACAAGAAGGTTTTAAATATGTAAACAGTATTCATACTTTACTCATTTAAGACAAAAATGACAACAGTATACGTATTTACTTAAACGTGTCAGTGCTAATTAATAAGGTTAATGACAAAACCTTAGACAGTAATAAACATGAATCAACATTGCTTTCTGAGAGAGGCGAAGAGTCTTGTGTTGGTGGCAGAGGAGAGGCTGTCACGTGACTCGTAGAAGCGTTAGGCTCACTCGGAGACTCTTCTGCTGGAGGCGCTGA
>PVKE010012142.1:0-38890 GCA_004027555.1 Craseonycteris thonglongyai
CCCTAATTTTACAGTTAAAACATAGGTTTAGGCCTGTATTCGCTGTATAAGACTACAGCCTCGGAAGTTGGGGGTAGTCTTATACAGTGAATATAGGCCTAAACCTATGTTTTAAGTAAAATTAGGGAGTCGTCTTATACGCACGGTCATCTTATACGCCGGAAAATACGGTGCTAGAGAGGAAAGGGGGCAAAAGAATATAGAAAGTGTGTGTATGTGTATACATACTGAGTAGAGGACATAATTTTGGATAGAAGACCTGAAGGAGCTGAGATTCTGTGATTGTACAGGGCTGTCTGGAAAAAATCCAGCCATTGTCAACATAACTAAGACAGTTACATGGCTGGATACTCCCCGGACATACAGTGTGTATATGAATTTAGGTGAGCTTTTCAGGTAGAGAAAGGAGGTGCAAAGGGCCTGAGGAAGAATGTGTTTAAAGGTGTTGGGGGAAAAGCAAAGTGAAGCTGCAGAGAAGTGACCTTAATGGGAGGATTTCTTAAGAGTTTGTCTGCAGGAATAAGATGGATATTTTAGACTGTTCTAAAAATGGCAACTTAATTTCTGGCCTCTCAGACCTCTGAGTGCTATAACTTACCTAGAATCTTCCTACCACCCATACAAGTTCCCATTCTTAACCAATGTTTCTGTAACTATCACCCCTTCATACTCCCCACCACACACAAATACTTCTGTTCAGGATTTTCTAGCACTCTCTAATGGCCTTATACTTAAAAGTACATTTTGTTGCTTGTGTTCTTACTGGTTGCCCCTGCCTCCACATCCTGCAGGTTCCAGACTATTACAGTAAAGTCCATCTTGGTTCCACCATATTCCTAGAGCCTAGCCAAATGCCTGGCATATTATAGTTTCTTAAACATTTAATTTAACACCATAAACCCACGTAATTAGTATGAGGAGCAGTATCATTTATAGTGCAGCTTAATAACTATTGAATTGGATTATATACGGCATTCAGATGAGTGGCTTACCAACCACCTTTTAGGAGCAGCATAGTAAGAATCTAGGTCCAAAGACCCACACTGCCACATGATCTAAGACCAGTTACCTCTTAGCTTCAGTTCTTTGTAAACTAGTACTCATGGTTACCAAAGTTGAGTTTATACATAGTATATCTATTTACCTGGTGAGTACTAAGCACTCAGTAAATGTCATATTGGTAGTACTATAGGATCATTTTTACAATGTATAGCCCATGTAATAGAACAAAATGATAGTATTGGTATTTAATATTTACATAATGCTAAATTGCTGGCTTTAATGTTCAGTAAACATGAGTAGAGCACATACTATGAACCAAGTACTAGTCTAGGTATTGTGGACACCAGTGAACTAAAAAAAATCAGTGGGTTTGGCTGCAGTTGATCCTTTGAGAGAGGCCTCCAGTATAAAGGCCTGTGAAGTTTCCTTAGCTGAATGCTGTGACTTACCACTGTGGCAGAGGAGGGTACTGGGAGAACAAAAGGCCTTTATACAGTGACTTCAAGTGCTAAGTAGGTAAAGGGAAAGAAGAAAACGGTTCTAAAGCCATCACAGGCTACAAACAGTAGTTCTGGCAGAACATGGGAGGCACTAAGACACATTTAACAGTCCAGTGAAAGTGAAAATGGGCCAAGAAAATGACCATGTTTCTAGCTGCTGTCAAGATGAGAGACATAAAACTACAAATGTTAGTCTTTCTTTAGTGTGACAGATAGTTTCCAAGAACCACTGGTTTCACAAATTTCCTCCATTCCACTGAGTCCTAGTGGTTCGTTCCCCTTGAGTTACTTGGACTCAGTGAACAAGTGGAGCCCCTGAATGCCACAGGTCCTCCCTCTCCCACTTCCCAGCTTCTTCAATGCAGCCCTGCTTATACTTTGGTTTTCCAAATAATTTTTTTGGTAAAGAGTTTTGGCTAAAAAGTTTGAAGTCCTAAGACTAAATAGCAGGTGAAAGTTGTGAGCTTTATAGCCACAGGGTGTAAAACATTGGGTAAATGGAATTTTATTTTTAAATGTGCTTCAGAGTCCAGAATTTAGAACCACAGAGATACAGAACTGCACTGCCCAATATGATAGCCATTAGTCACATGTGGCTAGTTAAAATTAAATTAAAAAAAATCAACTCAGTTGCATTAGCCACATTTCAAGTATGCCTTTTAGTGCTGCCAATTTTTGTTTCACCTATTCTACGTCAGCACACTGTTTACCTTTGAGGATGTTTTTCATCTAGAGAAAAAAGTCACTTGGAGTAAGATTAGGGATATGAAAGCTGGGGGTACAGGGGTCATTCTGTTTTTGATCAAAAACTGCTGAATATTCAGTATGGTATGGGCAGTTGTGTTGTCATGCCTCACATTGTGTAAATAACCCACCATGAAATGGGCAAACTCTTGAGAGTCTACAAAAATAATTTGCTGAAGCTAAATGCAGCCTCACAATGATGTCAGCTGGAACACAATGCGATGGGTTTCTAGAACACTCACCTAGTGGATAGCCTGTGTACAATAAGGGGCCTAGCCTCCATAAGATAATTCTGATTTTTGGACCCCCCTCCTTGTAAAAAGTCAATGTATGGTTTATTGGAAAGTCAGTTACTTATGTATACTTTTAATGAATTTTATTACACAGTACAAAACCAAAGTTCAAGTAAAAATTCAGTAATGGAAACAAGACAGTAGGAAAAAATTATCCTAATTATAATTTTTGCCTTTAGGCAATCCATCTTTGGCAAGCAGTGTCCCAGAGGTAATGCAGACTATTAAAATGAGATAATTTCCCCATAATCAACTTCAATTAGTTTTGGCTCACATTTCTTGAAGCTTAAACTTGAATTTGAGTAAGGCTTTAAACAACTTTAAAAAAGAAAAGTAGTATAGTAAAACTAGTTTTCTTGGGTCACTACTACAGGGTCTGACTTAAGTCCTATATATATTGTAATTTTTGTGTATCTAGATTGCAACTATACCAATAGTGAATGATGGCAGTAGTGTATTAAAGATTGGGATGGAAAGTGGAACAAAGAACCCAAGTTTCTGAATGAGAAGTTCAAACTTGTTGAACTAAAAAATTATGGGAAGGAACAATGCATGATTCAACTGGCTCCTTAACTAAAATGCTAATGTTAATGGACAATACTAGTGTTTCAGCAAAACTACTAATTGACTTGACCATAATATACTTGAAGCTATTAATGTTCTCATGATTATTCAAGATAATGCCTTCCCTTTGATTAATGCTTATTAGAATTGAAGCTTAAGATATAACCACTATACTCAGTAGTACATGAAAAATGGAAACCATTCTCAACTTCTGAAATCTCATTCTCCTGATGAAGAAGTTTCAAAACAGCGCTATTTGTCACCCTTCCCTTCATGCCAAATTCCAGAAGTGAACAGTGTACATATAAAAATGTTTAAAGTTGGGATTTATTTTATTTTTTAAGATTTATTGCTTTTGACAGAGATAGAGACATAACGGGGAGGGCCCAGAGCAGACTCCATAGTTCATCATCAGTTTTCGACATGGTTTCGTTCCACACAGGTGGGAGGGGGCTGTACAGGGTGAGAACTGGACTGGGGGCTTCCCATATGGGAGGCATGCCCCCTCAAGCCAGGGGCTGAACCGGGGGTCAAGAACAACTGGGGATGTCCCAAATGGGAAACACACCCCAGTTCAGCATGTGGGTCAGCAAGGGCTAGGGTCGGGATTCGACCCCCAGGGCTACAAAGCAAGCACTTAACCTACTGAGCCATCCCAGCGTCCCCTAAAATTGGAATTTAGATTACATGCAGAAGTTTTGTGAGCTTTTGACCAAAATCAGGTTCTCTTTTCGATGGTGGAGTGGAAGGGGGAGAGTATTTTTACATGAACTGCCCAATATTTCCTACATCCTCTTCTGTTTCTTGCTGACAGACTTAAATACCTCAGTCTCCCACACACACAAAAAAGAAGTTTCATTACTATAAGTCTGAATATTTCTGCTTAGAAGTAGCTATTCTTAAATCTTCCTTGAGGAATTTCCATATACTGTAATGATCTCAAGCACTGGTTAAGGTTTAACTCCCAGCCTGCAGGTAACCTGGTTATTCAAATGAACTCACCTTTAAAAGGTATGGTAGACATGCTCCCGTGTTCTCATTCTGAGGTAATAGTTGGCCTAGGTTCCTCCTAATAAACTTTTAGACTATGTTCTCTATTTCATCATATTCAACTCTCTAGGTTGCACTCTGCTTACTTACATCATGTACCTACAAAGCCAGTGAAAAATGTTTGAGGAAGCTCAGCTCATTTTAGATTCAACCTGAAGTTTCTCTAAGACCAATGAAAAAAAACTGTTCCTTGAATATACGCCCAAGTGGCAGTTTCCCCGTGCAGCTCTGTTTTGGTTTGACCTCTACAGAATCATCAACCACAATATCAGGAGATACAATCTTGCCAGAGTCTTACTGTTTTCTCACCTCAATTTAGCCATTTTTAGTTAATTAGCTATTTGAGCAAACCAAATTTTAGACCCGCAATGTTTTCATGTGTTCTGTGGGCGACTGGATGGCCACTTCGAGCATCATCATGGATATCATCTCTACCTTTGAACTGTCAAACACTCTTGCTCTTGACATTACCTCTTCACCATTAACTACGTTTAGCTTTTCAAGTGTCTCATTTGCAGATTTATTAAACTTTACACAAAGTTTAACCTGAGTTCTTTGCTCTAAATTATAGCGACTCGTTTTTAATGGTAAAAATTCTATTCACAACGTTAACTGGTAACCTTGAAAGCACTGTTGTGGCCAACTGAAACATGTTATAATATGTTCTGGCAACAATCATTCTTGATTTCACAAGCCATGCATGAAAAATTAGTCAAAATTACAATATAAGAGTACAAATGATCTTTAGAGAAATTGAAGCTTTTAGCATCATACCGTATCAACATGAATGCTTTCTATTTTTCTACCTACAAAAGGGGAGAAAATAAATCAGCATTTTTCTCACTGGTCAAATGGATAGGAAATTGACACTTGAAATACATTAACTATGTGCAGGGAATACTGAACCCTCAAAAAAAAAAAAACACCTAAGAAAAAATACAGCCTGATAAGCTGCTACTTGTCTTGGCTGTGTATTTAGAATGGGCTATTATGGAATTATGATTTTTCTATTGATGTTGATAGGGAGGCTCAAATGCCAAATACTCAAATAGTTTATTTCCAGATACATGAGAGGGTGTATGCCAATGATGTTTCCAGTCTGTATAATAACAATATGTGTAGGTGGGTCTCTAGGAGTTCTAACACGTAAGTAATGTTACCCATATTAATCCAAGTACAACCTAGTATATTCAGAGTTTAAAACAAACACATACACATTGAAAAATTGCATCTTGTGATTTTTAGTTCTCAAAATTTGAAAAGGTTTTTACAAATTATGTTTGTACAGTGCAGATACTGGAATTAAATTTTGCCAGGATGCCAGGATAGCTCAGCAGTTGAGTGCTTACCTTTCAATTGCGAGGTCAAGGGATTGAATCCCAGCCCTGGCCCATACAAACCCATATGCTGAACTGTGGCACAGCTGGTAAGCAGTGGATGGCTTGGTGGCAAATGTTCTTGCCCCTCATGCATGAGGCCCCTGGTTGGGTCTCTGCCCTGCATGGCCCCACATCCACCTGTGTGGAATGAAACCATGCCACAACTAATGATGTTCAACTATGGAGACTGCTGTGGGCCCTCCCCCTTCTCTCTTTCACTTTCAAACCACGTTTTCCAATGACTGGTGATTTAGATTGATTGTATCTATTGATGAGAACTTTGCTTTTTTTTTTTTTTTTTTTAGTGAAATATACACAAAATTTATCCTTTTAACAATTTGTAAGTGTACAGTTCAGTGGCATTAATTGCATTCACAATGTTGTGCAACTTCACATTTCCAGAGCTTTTCCATCATCCCAAACTGAAGTCCTGTACCCATTAAACAATAACTCATCATTCTTCTCCCTCTCTAGCCCCTGGAAAACCTCTTTTTGTCTCTGAACTTGACTATTACCTCATATAAGTGGAACCATACTCACAGTATTTGTGCTTGTCATCTGGCTTGTTTCACATTTTCATGTTCACCTTGAACCTAGTCACAGTATTCATTCCTTTTTAAGCTGAATAATATTCCATTGTATGTACATACTATTTTGTTTATCCATTCATCTGTAGATAGACATTTGGGTTGTTTCCACCTTTTGACTGTCAGAAATAATATTGCTGTGAACACTGGTGTACAAGTTATTGTGTCTCTGCTTTCACCTTTTTTGGGTGTATACCAAGAGGTGGAATTGCTGAATCATATGATAACTGTATTTTTTTTTTTAAGATTAAAATAAAATTACTTTATTTTATTGTTTGAGGTGAAAGAGAGAAGAGGGGGGGAGCCTAGAGCAATCTCCATTAGTTGTGACATGGTTTCATTCCACACAGGTGGATGTGGGACAGCACAGGGCAGGAATGGGCGCCTCCTGCATGGGTGACAAGAACCTTTGCAACCTAGCAATCCAGTGGTTACCAGTAGCACTGCAGTTCAGCATATGGGGGTTGCATGGACCAAGGCTGGAAATTAAACCCAGATCTCACGATTGTGAGGCAAACACTCAACTGCTTAGCTATGCCAGCATCCCCAATTAAGTGTAATTTTTTGAGGTTCCACCAAACTATGCCACAGTGGTTATACCATTTCACATTCCTACCAGCAATGTATAAGGGTTTCAGTTTCATCATATCTTCATCAATACATATTTTCCATAAAGTTAGATGAAGATTCAGATATCCACGGGGTTAAATATTATCTTCCCATTTGCCTTTCTAGGGGGTGGGGGTGGGGGCAGGGCTAAAACAGACTCTGACTGGCTCAAGCCCTGAAGCATTAAATATAAAGTATTTTTGTGTTGTTTGCCCAATGTAAGAATTAAATACATACTGACATGCTCCTTTACTGGAAGAATCTATGTTATCTTTTTGGAAATGAATGTAGTTGCTTTAAGTGTCTACATTAGAAACAAACCATGATATCTCCACTTGAACTATCTGTAAAGTAGCACAAAAAAATTTGAGCCAGAACTGGACTGGGACACCAGGAGCTTACCATTTAAGGAAGGCAGTTAATCTCTCTACTTATCATACTGTACTGCATGCACTAAAGTGTGTGAGCAACACAACCACAAGTTCACGCACTGTTTTTAATTCAAAGGTCCTATTCAAGGTTGCAAAGCCTTTAACAGATGGCGGGAGCATTAGGTCCTGGCAGGGCCTTCCTAATCAGCTGACAACTGATTACCACAGATTCCCTCTGCCCAGTGGCAGTAGAGACGCCCTTTGAAGGCGCGTCTCCGCGCCTGCTGAGAAGGCAGGTGAGCGCAAGGTGAAGTCGGAGCTCAGGTCCGGGCCGCACCTCACCTCGGCCTTGGCGGGTCCAGCGCTCTAAGAAAGGAAGCGCCTTGCTCCTTACCTGCAGTTGATTAAATTAACTCCCTGGCCCCGCCCACAGCCCATGATGGCGCTCAACTCAGATGGGAGTCGGTGGAGAGCTGCAGGTGTCAGAGGCCACGGAAGGGGGTGGGGGGGAAACTCTAGCACATGGACTGAGTGGCCAAGGGCCAGAAGAAGACCTGCACCCTCACGAGAGTTCCAACACTTGCCCTACTGCCTGGAGAACCCTGGAAGACGGCGTCTGCCAATCACCGAATGGGGCCTGTCCTGGGCACACTCAATTGGTTAAGCACTGGAAAGCTCCTGTCCCATTGGTTCCTCTTCCTATCTCTCCGCCGAGAGGGCAGGGACCAGCAGAGGAAATACGTATGCTGTGCTCCGCTTGATCAGTTAGGATAGAGTGAGTCCTAAAGCTCACCATGGCATTTTAGGACCAGTTCACCCCCAGGTTCTGACATGTTTTGTCCCATCCCTAACTTCGACCTTCTACTCTGTGTCCCATACTGATCCAGTCCTAGGCAAGGAGGCTTCCACTGACCTTGCCAAATAAAGCATTTTACTCCTTAAAGCTTTCTAATCTCAATACCTTGTATCAAGTTTGTCCAATCCTTGCTATGCCAGCCATTTCCTTAAAATATTGTGAGAATTTTTATGTGTATGTTGTTTTTATTATTATTACAGCTCTCCGCTATCGTTTGTGTTAGTGTATTTTATGTGTGGCTCAAGACAATTTTTCCAATGGGGCCCTGAAAAGCCAAAAGTTTGGATACCCCTGCCTTATATTTTGCTCTGCATAGTACGCAATAAGAACTGCTTTAAAACAAAACTAAATAATCACTAACCCCCCTGTGCCTTAACTCATGAGATCATAAAAGCAATCATCAGTGAAGTAGGTACTGTTAATATTTTTTCAAGTGAAGAAACCAGAGGCACGGGAATTTACTGACCTGCCTCACTCATGTTCTGTGTGCTCTCTTATCAGCTATATCCTGTCCTTTTTATCCCTATTGCCCTACTATAATTCAGGTCTTCATAATTAATTGCCTGGATTACTTCTAAGAGCAGCTCCCTAACTCCTCTCCTTGCCATCCTCTATAAAGCCAAGGATTAATCCTCTTAATGCAAAGCTGATCGTGTCTCTCAAATCCTTTTCAAGTCTCTCAGATGTAGAATCCTCCTGTGGCCAGCCCTCTTATTGCCCATAGATTCTGACACTGAGTGCTACTTATGTAAATATTCACACCTATATATAAATACACAAGACATATGAGTAGCCTGCTGAAATTTCACAAACAGATCACACCAGCAACAAGCTCAAGTAACAATGTAACTAGCATCCTAGAAGTGTTTCCTTCCTGTCACCAACCATTCTGCCACCCAAGGGTTATCCACCATGTTGACTTAAAATAGTACATAGTAAGTAGACCAGCATTCTTGTCTGTGCATTATATAAATGGAACCATTACCGTACATGCTCTTTTGTGTCTGGTTTTTTTTTTTTTAACTCACTATTATGTTCATTAGGTTCATCCATATTTTGACCATATGTAGTAATGGTTTGTTCATGAGAATACAGTATTGCTTTCCATTGTGTGAATATAACACTATTTATCCAGTCAATTTTTATAGGCATTGGAGTAGTCTACATTTTGGAGCTATTGAAAATATTGCTGCTATGAACATGATGAATAAAATCCTTTTGATGAACACGATGCATCCAATTCTACTGGTTATTGTAGGGACCTGGTCCGCAGGCAGATAAGCTAGCCTGCAGTCAAGGTCCCCTGGCTTCTTGGGACACTGTAGATGACAGCGGGTCTGCAGGGCCTGCTGGATGATTTCTCCCCCAGAATGCTCTTTGTTTTGCTGTATCCATATAACCTTGCTTCTTCACTTGGGTGCGATCACTACCCAGCTGGCTACCACCGGAGACTGCCTGGTCAGTAAGTCTCAATAAACCCACATCTTGCACTCAACCACTTGGCGTGTTCTTTGGGCTTGTGGCTTCTGACACAAATCTTGGAACAACTTGGACTGAGTCCAAATAGCTACATAACGAGAAGTGGAAGTGTTGTATCATAAGTTGTGCCATGTTCAAATTTATTAGATATTTTTAAACAGTTTTCCAAAGTATTTAAACTAATTTACACTCCTATCTGCAACATACAAGCAGTCCAGTTTTTCCATTATTATCACTTGGTATTTTCCAACGTTTTTATTTTGGCCATTTTGGTGGGTTATGTTGTGTCTCATGTGATTTTAATTTGCATCCTCCTGATAGTGAAGTTGAATGCCTTTTTATGTTTATTGGCTAGTTAAAAATAACTTATGAAGTGTCTGTTAAACTTTTTGCCTATTTTTCTGAGCTATGTCTTTATTTGATTTCCTAACATTTGATTCTAAAAAATTTCAAATATTTAAAAAAAAATTAGGGGCAGCCAGGATGGCTCAGTGGGTTAAGAGCTCACTTTGCAGCCCTGGAGATGGAGGATCGAATCCCAGCCCTGGTCCATGCGGACCCATATGCTGAACTGGGGAGTGCCCCCAGTTCGGTTCTCACTGGGGTGAGACCCGGCCCAGTTCCTGCCCTGTGCAGCCCCACCCACCTGTGGAATGAAACTATGTGGAAAAAACAAATGATGTGCAACTATGGAGACTGTTCTGGGTCCTCCCCCTTCTCTCTGTCTCTGTATCTCTCTCTCTCTGTAAAAAAAAACAATAAGGTTTTTTTTACAGTAAACACAGGTAAACCTACTACATAGATTCTAGCAATAACATTTTATAAAACTTGCTTTATTATATTTCTGTCCTTCCCTTCATTTATCTTAATGTTGCATTTCAAAGTAAATTGCAAGTAGTAATACATGTCTTCTAAATAATTCAACATGTACATCATTAACTAGAATTCAATATTTAAGGTTTCTTTTTATGTAAAACGTACATGAAGTGAAATGCACAGATCTTCAGTATACACTGGCTGAGATTTGAGATGAGTTTTGTGTTCAATGCCCCTCTCCAGGTCAATCTCCATTTTCACTTTCTTGGTGACAACCAATGTTCTATTTTCCCGCTGTAGATTAGCTTTACCTGTTTCAGAATTTTATATAACTGTAATCATACAGTATGTAATCTTTTGTGTAAGAGTTCTCTTACTCAGCAAACTGTACTTCAGCCATGTTGTTCTTTTTATTGATTTATCTATTGGATAAATATACCACAGTTTGTTCATCCATTATAAGAATGAACTTTTTTATATACATCCTTTGTCAGGTGTTATGTGTTGCAAATATCTCCTCCTATTCCATATTCCTTGTATTCTTTAATGGTATCTTTTGGGGGGGAAAGTTCTTAATTTTAATACTCCAATTTATTTTGTGGTTTTATTTAAGAAATCTCTGCCTACTCCAGGCTATCAAGATTCCTCTTGGTTTCCTCTAAAAGCTTCACTGTTTTAGCTTGCCTATTTAGAATCACAATTCATTTGGAATTGTTGTGAATGATGGGATAGAAATGTGGGTCCAGATCCCTTGTATTCTGTGTGGACACCCAATTAATCCAGCATGTTTATTTAAAAGATCACTTTCCCCCACTTGCAGTTGTCACAGACAGGTGACCATATATGTGTAGACCTATTTCCCAACTGTAGTCTGTTCAGTAGGTTTGTTTTTTCTGTCTTTGCACCAGTACTGTAACAGGGTGAAGAAGGAAGAGCCATAGAAGGAGGAGGCTGCCCAGGGCAACTATAAATCAAGGCCCCTGATGAGTTTCCTTCTGCTCAGGGCAAAGGTACTAGGGGCTGAGAGGCATAGGCTTAATTGGCATTAATTGACCACAGTTGATAAAGGGCTAGCATGGAGGTAATTGCTGGCAATGGGCCATAATTGACTGGGGAAGAAGGACCCTTGTACTGCCTTCCAGGCAGGGACACACAACAGGAGGGCAGAGGCAGGAGAGAGCAGCGGATGGGCGCTTGGGTCAAGGCAACTGGCTCGACTTGCCAGGCATGGCAGCAAAGAGCAGAGCCTGGGACACGGAGGTTTGGTTTGCAGGGCAGAGCCTGGGACACGGAGGTTAGGTTTGCAGGGCAGAGCCTGGGACACGGAGGTTAGGTTTGCAGGGCAGAGCCTGGGACACGGAGGTTAGGTTTGCAGGGCAGAGCCTGGGACACGGAGGTTAGGTTTGCAGGGCAGAGCCTGGGACACGGAGGTTAGGTTTGCAGGGCAAAGCCTGGGACACGGAGGTCAGGTTTACAGGGCAGAGCCTGGGACACGGAGGTTTGGTTTGCAGGGAGCAGCCAGCTCGGCCCACTAGGCACCGCAGCAGCTCTGGTGTCTGGCCCTGTAGCATGGCGGGAGGAGACAGGCAGTCTTTGAGGATGGAAACCCGCTGCCTTCTCAGCTCACTGGAGCTGTGACAATAAATGCTTATTCTGTGACCCAACTCCTGTGTCAGACTATTGGCTGAACGGCGCAGGTAGCACAAGCCCGTGCTTGGTTTTATCCGGTAACCGTGTTGGTAACTATGAGGGATTATCTGTTTTATCTAGTAACAATACCACACAGTCTTCATTAACACAGCAGTCCTCTCCCCCATTTACCTACAGTTGCACTTTCCTCTGTTTTAGTCACCTGAGGTTGACCATGGTTCCAAAGTAAATTTATTAAATGGAAAATTCCAGAAATAAACAATTCATAAATTTTAAATTGTGTGCCATTCCAAGATGTATGATAAAATCTTGAGGTGTCCTACACTGTCTTGTCCAGAACATGACTCACCCTTTTGTCCAGCATATCCATGCGGTATACTCTCCCCACTCCTTAGTCATGTAGTAGCCATCAGTGTTATCAGATCCACTTCAGCTTTGCAGTGCTTGCATTCAAATATCCCTTATTTTATTTGATAATGGCCCAAAGCTCAAGAGTAGAGATGCTGGCAGTTGGGATATGTCAAAGAGAAGCTATGGAGTTCTTCCTTTAATTGAAAAGTTATGTATGTACCTATATATATATATATATATATATATATAGTTTTTTCTAGCCTTTTCTGCATGGGAGGTGAGAACCTTCACTGCCATCTCAGAGGTTACCAGTTGCACTGCAGTTCAGCATGTGGGTTTGCATGGGCCAGGGTTGGGATTCTATCCCTGGACCTTACCATTACAAGGCAAGCACTCAACCTGTTGTGCTAGTCTGACATCCCTGAACTGAATTTTTAATGTAATTAAATAGAAATAACAGAAATAGCCACATGGTTAGTGGCTACCAAATTGGACAGCACAGATATAAAATATCCTCACACTAAGTTCTGTTGACAGTACTCTTATGGAAGACATCTAGAGGCAATGTCAGATACTTCTTTTCATAGTTACAAGCCATCTTGAGTTTATTGCTGAGCTGCTCTTCAAAAATATCTATGTAAAAACTCTTTTTAGGAATTCAAAACACATCTTCCCATAGATAGGTAAGATACTCAGTTCTTTTAAACTTGAACTTTAAGCAATGAAAATATCACTTCAGGTGTGGGAAAGCTTAATGCTTTGAGAGACATTTCTTAGGATCAGACACCAAAAACTATGTAGCCCCAAATTATAAGAAAAGGTCTCTACTGTAGTACTATTACCTATAGTTTATTATCTACTCTTGTCCAATGTCATACTTAATAATTCTCTTAAAGGGGAATTTCCTGGGTTATCACTAGCTATGTTTGAAATAATTTGTTTTCAAACCTGTGATCAGAGGTATGAGTCAGATTTGGCTCCTTTGTATAAGGGATTCCTTAAGCCATATTGTCCTGTTTATTTCATCAGTGACATTGAAGTCTTGTGATTGTAAAATGATACATATGTACTTACTATGTCCTTCAGGTGTTACTTTTAAAATTAGATGTATTTATTTCTCTCCACAACACTTGCCGTTAGTAATTGTTTCTTTTCCAGTGTCTTATGTTTTATAGCACTGCGATGGCTATTTTAATTTATCATCAGTTTTCAGACTTGAGTAGAGCACAGAGCTTTAGTCATTTTCTAAATTTTCATTGGGGCAACAAGTAATTATTGAGCACTTACTCTGAGAGATACCCTGTGCTAGGCCCTGGAGAGAGATTATAACAACAGATAATAGTTATCATTGAGCCTCTACTATTGCCCAAGCACTTTTATTTGTTATTTTTAATGATCATGCCAACACTGCAAGGTAAACATTTGATACCTCATTTTTTCAGATGATAAAACTAAGGCAGGGGCTCAGATTCCTACAACTAAATGCTGGAGCTGAGATTTAAACTATGAATTCCCACTCACACCATCTCAATGAGACCTATCAGACTTAAAGGGGGATTTGTTTGCTCTCTAGGAACCTATGGTCTAATAAAGGAGGCAAACACACAATAACACAACCCCCAATAGAACAGACATTACAAAAGGGAGAGGTACGGAGATATAAACTAATGGTTGCCAAGGAGAGGGGGGTAGGGAATGGATGAAAATGGTAAAGGGGAATAAGAGGTACACACTGCAGTTATAAAATAAGTCACAGGCATGTGATGTATACCATAGGGAAAATAGTCAACAATATCCTAGTAACTTTGTATGTGATTAGATGGTTAGCAGTTATTGTGATCACATCGTAAGGCCTCCTAAAATCCTTTCTCCATAAAGCCCTTCTGGAATGCTCTGAGAAGCAACAACTTTCCCTCTCCCTCCCCTCAATCCTCAGACCCTACTTATGAAGAGGAGGCTTTGCTAATGAGTGGTCAGTGTCTTCTTTAGGAGTATAGCTCTCCAGCAACCACCTCAGATCCAGAATCTATTCATGCCTGTCTGCTTTGAGACACACTCCAGAGCAAATACGTGAGTTAATGTGGAAGAAGGACCTGCAAGGATGGGCCCTTTAGGAGGACCTTAATGTAAATGTGGTGACTGGATCTCTTGCTGCTATCTTGGACCATAAGGATAAGGACCACATCCTGGGTGTTACGGGTTGAATCATGTGGCCCCTGAATTCACATTTGAAGTCCTAACCCCCAATACTTCAGAATGTGACCTTATTCGGTATTTGATGTTAGAGGGTCATTGTAGTTATAATTAGTTAAGATGAGGTCATATTGAAGTAGAGTAAGTCCCTAATCCAATATGACTGGCGTCCTTATAAAAAGGTGAGTTGTGCACCCACACACATACACTGGGAGAACACTATATGAACAAGAAGGTTAAGGCAGAGATGCTTCTGCAAGCCAAGGCACACCCAAGACTGCCAGAAAACCACCAGTCAAGTACTTGACCTCCGGGACTCTACACCTTTCAGAACTTAGAAACTCTGAATATTAATAATTTGCTACTTGCTCCAATATGAACTTAAGATACAATATTTTGCATAGGAAAGACAAACCAAGAAAGCTCATCTGTTTTCTGCTAAAGAAGATCATCAGAACTATAGTAAATCAAGGCCTTTCCTTTGACATTGTGATCCATTTTCAACCGGAGAGTTCATAAATAGCCTCATTTTTCTTATGAAAACTGATACTACAGAGATGTTTCAGCTCAATTCATCTTTCTCTTTGGAATACCAGAAATATTATCAAGACAAATACAAGTTATACTTCTGGTGATAAATGTTTCAATAAAAATAGTGATTTCGATGTTGGTTTTGTTTGGTGTGTACATGTGTAGTCCAGGCAGGAGTATATGAAAGCTGTGAGGGTGAAAGACTCACTTCTGATCTTTGCTTCAAAAGGCTCCACACACAATAGCCTTCACAGCAGCACATTGCAGATTTCAGCTTTATGCTCCTCCCTGTCTGCACATGTGTGAAGGCTTTATAACAAGTCCCTCCCAATTATCAGGAAAGTATACAAAGCTACCTTCTTAAAAATGGAATAGGGAAAAACCAACCACTAAGCAAACTCTTTTAAGGCTATTACCAATTCACTCTGTTTTATATTCCTTAACATTAACATTCTAAAACAAGTTGGGAAAGGTGGCTTTGTAGCATACCACTAAAAACTTTTTTGTTTAAATTCTTTTCCTAAAAATATATATTTAGCATAAAATTTATCATTTTAACCATTTTAAGTGTATAATCAGTGGCATTAACAACATTAACAATGTTGTGCAATCATGACCACTATCCATTTCTAGAAAATTTTCATCACCCCCTACTGAAACTCTATACCCATTAAACAGTAAGTCCGTATCCACTCTTCCCCCATCCCTGGTAACCTCTACTCTACTTTCTGTGTCTATAAATTTGACTGTTGTAGGAACTGCATATAAGGGAAATTATGTAGTATTTATCCTTTTGTGTCTGACTTATTTCACTCAATGTGAAATTTTCAGGATCCCTCCATGTTGTAGCATCTACCAGAATTTTATTCCTTTTTAAGGTTGAATATTCCATTATATGTATATATCACATTTTATTTATCAATTTAGTCCATCAGTGGACACTGGATTGTTTCCATCTTTTGGCTATTGTGAATAATGCTGTTGGGAACATTGGTGTTCACACTGGTATATTTTACTACTAGGCTATACAAACCTATAAACCATAATTTGCACAGTGTGAGAAATAAATTTAAAGTCTTCCCTAAACTAGTGGTTATAAAACTTGGCCATATATTAGAATCACCTGAGGTGTTTAAAAAAATTCCAAAGGGCCGTGCTGCACCCCAGACCAATTACATTTCAGGGGTCTCCAAACTGCTGCCCACGAGCCAGATAAGGCCTGTGAGGCCCTCTCATCCAGCCCGTGGAGACCTTTTTATCTGAATAAAATAATATTAAATAAATAATTAAAAACAACATCTATGTTTTGATTCTTTTTTATTTGGACCTCGAGTGTGTAGTCAGCCCCCAAACTGCTGTTTGATAGTTAATCCAGCCCGCGGGCTGAAAAGTTTGGAGACCCCTGCATTAGATTATCTGGGAGTGGTACCCAGGCCTCAGAACCTTTTTGTAAATCTTACCAGTTGATTCCAATGTGCACACAAGTTTGAAAATAGTTGACTAGTAAATATTGTTTTATCTAAAGAGCTTTTCCTTCCCCTACAATATCTAAATCACACTTAGGTGCCCCACACTTTCAAATCTAATTTAGCTGAATTAAATTCATTTATATTTTTAAGATCTCCTAGCCAAAGCACTTATAATTGTTTTGTTTGTTTGTTTGTTTATTGGGGTGGAGGCAGGGAGAATCTTAGATATATTTACCATTATTAAGGAAATGTTTGCTCCTACCAGAGACAAGGTGAATATATTTAAATGCATAAAAACACGCCTACTTTCAATTAGATCTAATAATGAATCTCTAGACACATTTTTGTTTTAATTTCAGGTCTAAAAATTTACTCCCACTAAACCAATTATTTAATATTGCTTTGGAAATTTCTTGCTAATATAATTATACAAGAAAATGGCACCATTATTGCAGGTGATGCAATGGCTATTCCTAGAAAATCCAAAGAAATCAGGTAAAAAAAAAAAAAAAAATCCTAGAGATATAGAAAAAAGTTAATGGCAAGAAAAATAGGTTAAAGTCAATAGTACCCTAGTATAACCAGCTTAAAAATAAGAGATTCAATTTAAAGTACTCACAAAAAGTATAAAATACTTAAAACAATGAAAGATGTAATATAAATATATACATATATACACACATACTGCTAACCCTGTGGGAGCTTGGGAAGTTACTTAACCTCTCTGTGCCTTGGTCTAACCATCTGTAAAACGAAGATAATAACAGTGCCTACCTCATAGAATTGGAAGGATTACATAAGTTAAACATGTAAACTGCTTACAACAGCTCCTGCTCCATAGTAAGTACCATTTCAGTGCTAGATTTTAACTTTATTACTGGGAGTCTCTTGAAAAAGGAATTGAATGGATGGAGAGCTACAGCATGTTATTGAATATAGTGTATAGGCATAAAGGATGGAGGGAGGGAGACATAAAATAAACAAACATTGGATGGCTGGGTGCCTAACAAAAAAATCCTGAAACTTGAGAATAAATATTTTTTAAATTAAAAAAATTTTTTTTATTGTTTGAAAGGTGAGAGAGAGAGATAGAGAGTAGGGGGGAGGGCCCAGAGCAGTCTCCATAGTTGTACATCATTAGTTGTGACATGGTTTCACTCCACACAGGTGGCTGTGGGGCCATGTGGGGTGGGGGAACCGAAATAGAGGGCTCTCACATGGGAGGCAAGAACCTTTGCAGACATCCCAGCAGTTACCAGTTTCATACCACAGACCTTGTAGTTGCAAGGCAAGCATTCAACCTGTTGAACTATCCCAGCATCCCCGAGACCAAATATTTTTATATGCTTGTTTTCCCTATTTAATTTATAATTGCATAAATGTGTATGTTTAAAAATGTTTATTTTAATGCAATTCCAATTAAATACAGAGAGAATGCTAAATATAAAGAGAAAATATTTTTTAAATACACATGGAAAAAGAAATGGTTTTGAATATAAAAGAATATCTGAAAAAGGGTTACTATCAGCTTTTATAGCTTATTAAGCAGCACTTAGAGACTAACAGTGGTATAGAATTCTACTTTAATGAAGAATTCAGAAACAGACACTTTAAGTTTTTGAAAGAAACAGAAAACCTGTTAAAAGATTTTTCACAACCACAAGGATAAAGAAATTAATGACTATATTTTGATAATTTGATAGAAATTTGAAAAATAAATAGTCCATAGATAAGAAATTAAATCTAAAAGCTTCAATTCATGAAGAAATATTAAGGAACAATTTCTGACACATCTGTGGAATAAAATTCAATTCTCTTACAGCTTTGAAGAACTCAATAGAAGAACTGGGATATCTACATATATATTACAATTTTAAGTATCTGTAAAATGGAAATTAAAAGCACAATAACAGAATAGAAAGTTCAAAAACCAATTATTTTTAAACAAAGATAATCCATGCTTCTCTCCATCTCCACTTCTTCTATCTGAGACAGAGTCTCTTACCTTGATCTCTCAAATGGCCCCTCTTCTAACTGCTCTCTGCTTCCATCCTTATACTCCTAAAAGTCATTCTCTGCATGACAGGCCTATTGATCCTTTTAAATACCTTAATGAGACTGGGTGAACTCTCACACCTGAAACTCTCTAATGCTTTCCCCTGACACTGACATAAAATCCAAATCCCCACACGTTCGCTCAGTTTCAGTCATTGAGCTGCCCCACAACGAGTTCCACCTTTGCCCAGAATGCTCTCCCCACCCACATCTTCACAAGGCTCATTCCTTCTTGTCCCTTAGATCTCAGCTTAAATGTTTCTTCCTCCCAGAAACTTCACCTGAGTTCTCAGTTTAAAGTAATAAAACTAACATTTATTGTTTTTTCTGACTTTATGTACAAAACTGATACAATCTCACAAGAACCCAATGAGACAGCTCCGATTATTATTATCACCTCTACCTTATAGTAAGGAAAGTGAATCCCAGCAAAGGTATGTTAAAATTCCAAAACACTGTAAGAAAGCAGCTTATCAGAGACTTTACTTAATTGCTCTGTTGCCTATAAGGTGGTAGTCTTCCACCTACTGACAATCACATCACTCTTTTAATTTTAGCATTTTTCAAACTATGTATTTTTTCTCCTGATAAAATATAAACCTCTTATCTGTCCTGTTCACTGCTGTATCGTATGTCTAATACCTAGAACAATGGCTAACACATGGTAAGTACTCAACTAATGTTTGTTGAATGTTGAGTGAATGAATGAGTAAATAAATGAATAATTAAGAAATCAACTTGATAAAAGAATGATAGGATTGCAAAAGGATCACTTTTTTCATTCAAAAGTTTCTCCTCTTTTTAATGCTGTGCTTTCTGATGGCTATAGCTCCCACTATCTCTCATTCTTTCTAGAGAAGAAAGGGAAATAATGGGTAGTCGGTGTGCCATGAAGAGAGAAGTGCTTTTATAGATAGGGAGCTCAGATAAAGGAAGACTCTCAAAGGTAATAGTTAAACAGACCTCAGTGACAAGAACTCCAGCTTTTAAAGATTGGGTCAGGGTGGGCATTGCAGGTAGAAGAAACAGACAAGAACAAACTTGGGGCATTAAAGCATCTGATCATGTAGGACCTTATAGACCATGTAAGGAGTTTAGATTTTATTCTGATAGGGCCAGCACCCTGAAGCCTAGAAACTCAGACTCAAACAAAAACTGTCTCTGGTTATGACTGATTCTAAACCCAGATCCATAAAAACAGAATGCGCCCCAGGAAAATGGTCAGATAGTGCACACACTGACCCCCTTGCCCCCCTGCTGACAGAGGAATTTGCTATTGTGTCTCAGGCCCACCCAAGTTTCTACCCACATTGCCCCACCCCCACCCGTACCTCGATAGCTCCACCTTCTATCAGCTAAGCCAGTAACCTGGAGTGCAACCCCAGGACACAGAAACTGACTGCTTCCCTCAACCCTCTCCCAAAACTCTCCCCTCCTTAACTGAGCCCCTACTGCTACCTGCTATGCAGCAGAGACATACCAGGCTATAGTCAGACTGCAGCCTACTTCACTCTCCCAAAGAGGGGGAGCACCAAGACTAAGATAGTTGGAATAAAAAATAAGAAAGAAAAAAAAAAAGAGAGAGAGAGAGAAGCCCATCTTCTAGAAAAACTCCCAGAGAAAAACATGTACTCATGCCTAAGGTGAAAAATACCACATCAAATACAATGCACACCTCAAAATCCAAAACCACTCCAAAAGAATATGGAAAATCTTCAGAAAAGGAACTTACAGACTTGGAAGTAAATAACCTAAGTGAAACAGAGTTCAGGGCTGCAATTCTTAAGATACTCAGAGAGCTCAGTAAATGTTGGCAAAGTACGCAGGCACAGTGAAATGAACTCAATAAGAAAATTTCTGATCAAAACAAATACCAACAAATTGAGAAGCTAGAGTAGAACCAAAAGGAACTACTCAAAATGAAAAGCATAGTGGGAGAGCTGAGAAAAGAACTAACCAGCATAGGAAACAGAGCTGACCAGCTGGAGGAAAGAATTAGTGACATTGATGATAGAAACATGGAAATTTCACAGATCGAAGAAGAAAGGGATATGAGAGTCAAGAGAAATGAAAGAACCCTATAAAAAAGGAGCAAAATTAGACTAATAGGTGTACCAGAAGAAATCGCCTCAGAGCTTTTTAAAGCAGATAGTAGATGAGAATTTTCCTAACCTACAGAAAGAATTGGAACCCCAAGTTCAAGAGAAAAAAACAGGAGCCCTAGCTACCTAGACCCTAGCAGATCTTCTCCAAGGCATATTATTCTGAAGATGACAAAAACCAAAGACAAAGAAAGAATCCTCAAGGTTGCCAGGGAAAAAATATATATACAGTATATAACTTTCAAAGGAAAACCTATCAGGCTGTCATCACACTTCTCAGTAGAAACTCTGCAAGCCAGGAGGGAGTGGACCCCAATCTTCAAAATTTTAAAAGAGAAAAATTTTCAGCCAAGAATTAACTATCCAGCAAAATTAGCCTTTAGATGTGAAAGAGGAATTAAGGCCTTTTCAGATATACAAAAGCTGAGGAAATCCCCCAGCACAAGACCGGCATTTCAAGAAATACTGAAAGAGGCTATTTGACCTGAATCAAGAAATCAAGATAAATGGATAAAAGTTGGGACAACAAAGAAATAAAAAGGAAGGAAGAAATGAATACAGGAAATCCTCATATATTAATCATCATCCTAAATGCAAAAGGACTGAATTCACCAATAAAGAGGCACAGAGTAGCCGACTGTATTAAAAAACAAAATCCAACCATATGCTGCCTACAAGAGACACATCTCAGCCACAGGGACAAACACAGACTCAAAGTGAAAGGGTGGAAAAAAGTACTCCAAGCAAATGGCAGTCAGAGAAAAGCAGAAGTGGCCATACCAATTTCTGATTAAATAGACATCAGAATAAATACAGTAATAAGAGATAAGGATGGGCATTTTATTTTGATAAAAGGGACAATGCATCAAAAAAAACATGACACTCATCAATATATATGCCCCTAATCAGGAAGCTCCAAAATTTACAAAGCAATTACTAACAGATATAATAGGAGAATTTGACAAAAATATAATTATAACAGGGGACCTAAACACCCCCTTGACAACATTGGACAGACCATCCAAGCAGAAAATAAATAAGGAAATTGCAGCCTTAAATGATACATTATAGGAACTGGACATAATTGGCATTTATAGGACACTCCATCCTGCAACACAATACATTTTATTCTAGTGCACATGGAACATTTTCAAGGATAGACCATATCCTGGGACTTAAATCTAACCTCAGCAAATTTAAGAACCTTCAAATCATACCAAGTGTATTCTCAGATCACAAAGCTTTGAAATTAGAGATCAGCTGTAAAAGGAAAGCAGAAAAAAATCACATAAACGTGGAGATTGAACAACATGCTATTATAAAATGACTAGATCAAAGGAGAAATAAAACAAGAGATTATAAAATTTGTAGAAATGAATGACAATGAAAACATGATGTACCTAAATTTCTGGGACACAGCAAAAGCAGTAATGAGAGGGAAATATATATTGTTACAGGCCTATTTCAAGAAACAAGAAAAACTACAAGTAAACATACTGAGATCCCATCTTAAAGAACTAGAAAAAGATGCACAAAGGAACCACAAAGCCAACAGACAGAAAGAACTAATAAAAATTAAAGCAGAAGTTAGTGAAATTCAAAACAGAAAAACAACAGATAAAATTAATGCCACAAAGAGCTGGTTCTTTGAAAAAAATTAATAAAATTGACAAACCACTGGCTAGGCTTACCAAAGGACAAAGAGAAAAATCTCATATTTTCAGAATTTGGGACGATAGGGGAGAGATCACAACTAACAGTACAGAAATACAAACAATCATAAGAAATTATTATGAAAGACTCTATGCCAACAAATTTGACAATCTAGGAAATGGACAAATTTCTAGAAACATAGTTTACCTAGACTGAACCAAGAAGAATTGGATAACCTAAATAGACTAATCAACAGTACAGAACTTGAAACAACTATCCAAAACCTGCCCAAAGGCAAAAGTCCTGGACCAGATGGTTTTACCAATGAGTTTTATCAAGCATTCAAAGAAGAACTAAACCCCATCCTCAGACTACTCCAAAAAATTCAAGAGGAGGCAATACTACCCAGCTAATTCTATGAAGACAATATTTCCTTAATACCAAAACCTGGGAAGGACAATACCAAAAAGGATAACTGTAGGCCAATCTCCCTGATGAACACTGATGCAAAAATCCTAAACAAAATATTAGCTAACAAAATATAAGCTAACAAAATATAACAATGCATTAAAAAGATTATTCATCATGATCAAGTGGGATTTATCCCAGGGGTTCAGGGATGGTTCAACATGCACAAATCAATCAATATAATCCTGCACATAAACCACACAAAGGATAAAAACCACATGATTATCTCAATTGATGCAGAAAAAGCATTTGACAAGATATACCACCCATTTATGATCAAAACACTGAATAAAATGGGAATTGAAGGAAAGTACCTCAACATAATAAAGGCCATATATGACAAACCATCAGCAAATATTATGTTGAATGGGGAAAAGCTGAAGCCTACTTTCCTAAAATCAGGAACAAGACAGGGATGCCCCCTGTCACCACTGCTATTGAACTTAGTTCTGAAAGTTCTAGCCAGAGCAATCAGGCAAGAGAAAGGAATAAAAGGTATTAGAATTGGGAAAGAAGAAATCAAACTGTCACTCTTTGCAGATGACATGATCCTTTATATAGAAAACTCTAAAGACTCTATCAGAAATCTATTATAAACAATAGACAAATACAGTAAAGTTGCAGGACACAAAATTAATGTGCAAAAATCAACTGCATTTTTATATGTCAACAATGGAACTTCAGAAAGAAAGAAGATCCATTTCCTTTGTCATTGCAAACAAAAAAAAAGAAATACCTAGGAATAAATCTAACAAAGAATGTGAAGGACTAATACACTGAAAACTGTAAGACGCTATTAAAAGAAATGAAAGAAGATACAAAGAAATGGAAACATATTCTGTGTTCATGGACTGGAAGAATCAACATAGTTAAAATGGCTACATTACCCAAAGCAATATACAGATTCAATGTCATTCCCATCAAAATCCCACAGACATTCTTTTAAGAAATAGATTTAAAAAAAAATCATCAAATTTGTATGGAACCACAAAAGACCCCAAATTGCCAAAGCTATCCTAAGAAAAAAGGATAAAGCTAGGGCATCTCACTGCCTGATTTTATCTGTACTACAAAGCCTCAGTAATCAAAACAGCTTGGTATTGGCAGAAAAAACAGTTACACAGACCAATGGAACAGAATTGAAAACCCAGAAATAAACCCACAAATATACGAACAGATTATTTTCGACAAAGGAGGGAAGAATATACAGTGGGGAAAAGAAAGCCTCTTCAGTAAATGGTGCTGGGAAAATTGGAAAACCACATGCAAAAAACTGAATGTGAACTGTGATCTGTCACCATATACCAAAATTAACTCAAAATGGATTAAAGACCTCCAAATCAGACCTGAAACATTAAATTGCATAGAAGAAAACATTAGTACTAAATTTATAGATCTGGGGTTCAGAGAGGACTTTATGAACCTGACCTCAATGGCAAGGGAAGTAAAAGCAAAAAGAAATGAATGGGACCTTATCAAACAAAAAAGCTTCTGCACTGCAAAGGAAACCATCAACAAAGCAAAGAGGCAACCACCCAACTGGGAGAAAATATTTGCAAATAATGCCTCTGATACGGGGCTAATATCAAAAATATACAAAGAACTTGTACAACTCAACAATAAAAAAACAGGCAATCCAATTAAAAAAGGTCAGAAGACCTAAACAGACAATTCTCTCATGAAGACATACAAATGGCCAACAGATATATGAAAACATGCTAAACTTCACTAACCATTAGGGAGGTGCAAATAAAAGCCACAATGAGATATCATCTTACACCTGTTAGAATGGCTATAATCAACAAGACAAGGGATAACAAGTGCTGGAGAGGCTGGAGAGAAAAAGGACCCTCATATATTGCTGGTGGGAATTTAAACTGGTACAACCACTCTGGAAGGCTGTATGGAGATTCCTCAAAAAATTAGGAATGGAAGTACCATATGATCCAGCCATCCCTCTTCTGGGTATCTACCCAAAAAACCTGAAAACCTTAATCTGCAAAGACATCTGAACCCGAACGGTCATCACAGCACTGTTCACGGTGGCCAAGTCATGGAAACAACCACTGTCCTTTGATAGATGACTGGATAAAGAAGATGTGGTGCATTTACACAGTGGAATACTACTCAGCAATGAGAAAAGATGAAATACAATCATTTGTGACAACATGGATGGACCTAGAAACCATCTTATTAAGCAAAATAAGTCAGAATGAAAGAATCAAGAAACATATGACCTCACTTAGAGGTGGAATATAAAACTGAAAGTAACAAAGAAACAAAAACTTATGGATACACTCAATAGTTTGGTGGTTACCTGAGGGTAAGAGGGGAGAGGGAGTTGGGAGGGGACACCAGATATGTGGTGATAGAGGGAGAGCTGATTCTGGGTGGTGAGCACATAATACAATGCATAGATGATGTAATGTAGAGTTGTACACCTGGAAACTATGTTGCCAAACAATGTCACCTCAACAAATTTAACAATTAAAAAAAAAAAAGAAAGGGGAAGCCGGGATGGCTCAGTGGGTTAAGCACTCATTTTGCAGCCCCGGGAACTAAGGATCGAATCCCAGCCCCGGCCCAGGCCCATGCGGACCCATGTGCTGAACTGGGGAGTGCCCCCAGTTTGGTTCTCACCGGGGTGAAGACCCCGGCCCAATTCCTGCCCTGTGCAGCCCCGCGCCCACCTGTGGAATAAAACTACGTGGAAAAACCCATGATGTGCAGCTATGGAAACTGTTCTGGACCCTCCCCCTTCTCTTTTTCTCTTTCTCTGTATCTCTCTCTCTCTCTCTCTCTCTCTCTCTCTCTCTCTCTCTCTCTGTCAAAAACAATAAAAGTAAATCTTAAAAAGAAAAAGAAAGAAAAAAAAAACTAAATGAATAATGGGAGAAAAAAAAAATAAAGCTACAGGGCCTGGATTAGAGCACTGGGAGAGGTTATTATGCAGATAGAGAGGAGCTGGTGGCCTGGAAGCATCCCAAAATACTCTAACATTTAGAGATGGAGCAGAAGAGGAGCTGGCCAAACAGTATTGACTGGAGTAGGAGAAAAAAACAGTGAGTGTGTGTATTAGTCAGAGATCTCCAGAGAAATGGAACCAATAGGACACACACATGCACACGCACACACGCGCACACACACACACACACACACACACACACACACAGATTTAGTATAAGGAATTGACTCACATGATTATGGAGGCTTGAACGCCCCAAGATCTGCAGGGTGAGCCAGTAAACTGAAGACCCAGAAGAGCTGACTGTTGAGTTACAGACTGAGTCCAAAGGCCTGAGAAAGAGAGCTAATGGTGTAGTTCCACTTGAGGGCCAGTAGGCTCAGAACCCAGGAAGAGCTGGTGTTTCAGTTCAAGTCTGAAGGTAGGGAAAAAGCGATGTCCCAGGTTAAAGGCGATGTCCCAGGTTAAAGGCAGTCAGGCAGGAAGAGTTCTCTCACTCAAGGGAGAGTCAGTCTTTTTGTTACATTTAGGCCTTCAAGTGGTTTGATGAGGACCACACACATTAGGAAGAGAAATCTGCTTTACTCAGTTTACTGGTTTAAATGTTAATCTTAACCAAAATACCCTCACAGAAATACTCAGAATATGTGACCAAATACTTGGATACCCAATGGCAAAGTCAAGTTGATGCATAACTAACCAACCCAGTGTGATTAAGGGAAGGTGTTGGGTAAGAGGGAGTGGCCACCTATTAAAACTGGCACTGAGGGGGATGTCAGGATGGCTCAGTGGGTTGACCATTCGTCTTGCAGTCCCGGGGTCCAAGAATCAAATTTCGACCCCGGCCCATGGAGACCCATATGCTGAACTAGGGTGTACTCCCAGTTCGGTTCTCACTGGGGCATGCCTACCATGCAAAAGGCCCCCAGCCAGTTTCTGTCCTGCGCAGCCCCGTGCCCACCTGTGGAATGAAACTATGTAGAAAATAGTTGCACGTCATTAGTTTTTTATATAGTTTCACTCCACAGGTGGGCATTGGTCTGTGCAGGTCAGGAACTAGGCCAGGGGCTTGGGGCTGCACAGGGCAGGAACCTGGTCGGGGGTCTCCCACATGGGAGGCATGCCACCACGAGTTGGGGGCCTCCTGCATGGAAAGTATGCCTGGGGTGGGAGCCAAAATGGGGGCACACCCCAGTTCAGCATGTGGGTCTGCATGGGCCTGGACCAGGATACAATCCTCGGATGCTGGGTCTACAAGATGAGCACTCAACCCACTGAGCCATCCTGGCACCCTCTGCTTTTTTTATTTGAGTAACTTAAAATAATTTTCTCTAGATGACTAAATTCTCAATTTGCTATAAAGTTCATCACGTTGTTTATATTGAACTTTAAAAGGGGAGTGGGAACCTCGTTGCCCACATCCCTCATACAAAGTCTGACAATTAAGTTTGCAAACTTACCACCGTGCACTTACACTGGCAGCACTATACAAAAACTTGGTAAGGTTTCATAACCTTGGTATATCAGTGTCTCACAGCTGTGTTCATGTTGATGTGTGGTGGTGCCTTGCTGAATGGTGTTTGTTGTCATTGTTGTGTGTTTTTATGTGCCACTGCGAGAAGGTTGGAGCTTGAGTTTGCCCAAATCTTTTGGAGAGGCAAGACAATATCTTGGGCCATGTTACCACCAGTGATGAAACATGGATGTACCAATACAACCCTGAAACAAAGCATCAAAGTGCACAGAGGAAGTCAGCCAGTTCTCCACAACCAAAAAAGCTCTGTTGGTTCAAATCAAGAGTCAAAACAATGTTCCTAACCTATTTTTTTTTTTTTTAATATCAGAGGGATGGTTCATTATGAATTTGTACCAAATGGATGAACAGTCAACCAAGCTGACAATTTGGAAGTGCTGAAAGCTGCATGAAAAAGAAGGACAAAAGCAACCTGCATTTTTGCCAACAGCTCATGGCTCTTGCATCCCAACAATGCACCAGCTCACAGGGCACTGTCTGTGAGGGAGTTTTTAGCCAGTCAACAAATCACTGTACTGGAACACCCTCCCTACTCACCTGATCTGGCCCCCAATGACTTTTTTCTTTACCTGAAGATAAAAGAACTATTGAAAATAAGACATTTTGATGGCATTCAAGACATCAAAGGTACTACAACAATGGCTCTGATGGCCATTCCAGAAAGAGTTCCAGAATTGCTTTGAAAGGTACTGGTACATAGCTTCCCAAGGGGAATATTTTGAAGGTGACTATAGTGATATTCAGCAAAGAGGTATACAGCATTTTTCTAGGATGAGTTTGCAAACTTAATTGTCAGACCTTGTATGTAACCACTTTCATTGGCTTCTGGCATAACCTTCCTGAGTTGCCCTACTCCCTGCTGCTACCCATGGTGGTAAGATGGCTACAACTCACACCAGAGAAACGCCCCTTTAGACTGTACACTAAATACCCACAGGAAATCAGGAGCACGGCGAGCAGATCGATCATTCCAGGTTAAACAGTTTATAGCTTTCTCCCTAAGGGAAATAAAGAGAAAGTTTTCAGGTTTCAAAATATAGGTTGAAAAAGTAAAAAAGAAAAAGAAAAAACAAAAATAAATAAATAAAACAGAGGATGACCACCCAAAACTTGATTGAAACTAATTTAAAAGGATTTCCAGAAATTCAATTACATGTACATTGAATTCTTCTACCTTTATACAAACTCAAGGATTCCCAAATTCACTTATGTATTTGAACATACTCTCTTGGTGTACTCAGAAACATGCAGAAAGTTAGTGGGAGGAAAGCTTTTCCTCTACAAACTTAGATTCAAGTGGTTGGGGGCCTATATTTACCAGCTTAATGGGGTGGGAGAGGGGTGTTAAGGCTTCAGTGGGAAAGTATGGGAGGTTCTAATATGGCTTATTCACACAATTCCTTGAGAGCTCCTGATGCCAAGCCAGACTCCTCCTTTTCAGAAAGCTCCCTAGAGAGGGTTTATAGCAGCTGAATTCTCAAAGGCCTGCTTCACTCATCAAAGAGAAGTTGTTTTCTGCAACTGCTGTTTGTTTACATGTTCTAAGGTTAAAGTAGTTTATATGCCATTCTAGTGGGGTTAGTCCTTTTGTTTCCCTGTTTAGAACTTGATGTGAAGTTTCACAGATAAGGAGCCAGGTCAAGTCTGTGGAAAAAAATGATTCCAGTTGAAAGTCAGTAGGTAAGAGATTTACAAAAGGAAATAACACACATTATAATTACAAGGAAGCAGAAAAGAACAAATCCAAACACATATCTTCATGTTCCATTGAACCATTCTAGTATCTCATTCCTGAGAATAGGTCAGTTCAATTAAACAATTGAGCTTCATTTATTTGATGCAGAATGCTGGTCTGTTCTTTTAAAATTTGATTTAGATGGGACATTACTTCTCCTGCCTTATTTACATAGAACCAGCAACACTTGCCATTGACAGCACATGTCCTTCCTTGTTGGGCAGCTCTCATCACCAGGAGGTGCTGATTTTGAGGTAGAGGCTAAACTATGTCCTGATTGACATGCTTCCAAGGTGTGCATAGGGGTAATCCATTCTTGTTCTAGTCCTTTGGGAAATGATTAGAATTGCTTCTTCTTGATCAGAAGTCCCCAAGCTTAAAAAAAGGGTGATGTTTATTGAATCAGGGTTGAGATACATGGGTGAGCTATCTATGCTCTCTCATTGGGCATATCTATGTGGTGCTACTTCACATATGAAGGAATTCTGCTTTGTAATTTGGTTAGCATTTTAAGTGGGATACCTGGTGAGGGAAGGTGCTAGGTTTCCAAGTTGACATAATCCTGACCATTTATATACCTTATTGTTCCATAAAATAGAGACCAGAGATGCTTACAGACAAGGTCAGAGTAGAACCTGTGACCCACTACATTGGGATCTGGTATCCACCATGACGTTTGTCATTGGTTATATTGGCTTCTGCATATTTCCATTTCCCATGTGCTTCTGTCAGGCTATAAGAGCAAAACAGGTTGTGAAATACCTGGTAGAGAAGGCCTTTGGTTTAATTTTGGCAGCAGTAGAGATAGGTATCATTACCTGACCAGGTCATTTCAGAGTTTTGGTCCATCCCATATACAGTCTGCGGTATTGGGCAGCCCAACCAGGGGAACAGCCAAGCTGTTCTAGGCTCCATTTCTGTGGCCTCTAAATCAGGAATATTGTTCCATGACGAGGTAAAGGTATCAGAATAATCAGTCTCGAGTTTTTATAACATCTGTAGAGGGTTTGGAAGTGCTGTCTGTGGAATTAAACCTTTGTTTTTATTATAGTATCATTTTGATATGTTACTTAGAAAGAGTCCTGTGCCATTTTTATTTTCAATGCAAAGAGAAAAATTTCCCCCCAATAGCCTCACGTGAGTAGAAGATAGACTTTGAGCTTCCATGGAAGTTTCCCAATGCCAAACCACTCTACCATAAAGGGACGGAGAATGACTTTGTCCTTCTGCTTGTGAATGCCATTCCCTTCCCTACACCTACTGTCCAAAATGGGTCCACCAGGTGCGTGCACTGGCAGGAGCAAAAACTAGTTCACGTTCTTGTGTGTTGTCCACATGTTGACACAACCAGCAATTAGACTGATTAGTTAAGGTGGCCAGGGTTTGGAAGATTAATGTGAGTGGGTGTTGGAGTTGTGCCAGAATTGTTGAAAAGGCAGTTCAGTGTTAGTTGAAGCAAGACACAATTTGAAAGGGAGCCCACAGTGGAGGAACAGAGGAAGAATAAGTCAAGACAAGCAACTTCCAACCAATCTTTCTGTAAATGAAAAAGGAAGGGTTTTGTTTAAATTTCTAAGAGAATTTTCCAGGTCCCAGAGGGAAGACAAATGGAGGTGAAATTTTTGATCCAAGTTCTTGGGTAAAGCTGTCTGGAGCCTGAGTAGGATATGGAAATCCTCAATTTGGGGTCACTCATGGGGATGGCCTTCTAATTGTCATGGGGGTGATATCTGGATCTACCTTGGTCTGTCTCATGTGAATCTAGGGCTTTTTTTTTTTTTTAAGATTTATTTTTATTGACAGAGATACAGAGAGAAGGGGGAGGGCCCAGAGCAGTCTTCAAAGTTGCATGTCATTGGTTTTCTACATAGTTTCATTCTGCACGTGGGTGCAGAACTACACAGGGCAGGAACTTGGCCAGGAGCCTTGAACATGGAGCTTGTCCTGGTGAGAACCAATCTGGAGGCACACCCCAGTTCAGCATATGGGCCTGCACGGGCCAGGGCCGGGATTTGATCCTCAGACCCCAGGATTGCAAGACAAGTGCTCAACCCGCTGAGCCATCCTGGCATCCCTGAATCTAGGGATTTTATTTTGATGATAGTATAGGTGATCAGCAGTACTTCCTAAGGCCTTTCCCAGAGAAGTGGCAATGTATGTTTTCTTGTAAAAACTTTGATGCTTACTCCATCTCTTGGTAGAAAGGGATGGCAAGGCTCGTCAGTCAGTGAAGACCAAGCTTTTTCACCTGTTGCTATACACTCCAAGTGTAATAGTTCTTGTATATGACTAGTCATCGTGTTGAACTGTTCACTGAAATCTCTATAATGCTCACCCAATCCAGGAGTTGGGAGATTTAGAGATGTCAGCAGGCATGGGTGACCAAAAACTATTTCAAAATGGGTCAGTTTAGAGTTTTCTGGATCTGTATGAGTCTAGTTTCTAGACAGATTTTTTCTAGAGTTCTTTTTATGTCTAGCTTTTTATGTTGTACTTGCCCTGAGGAGTAGGGATGATGGTAAGGGTATGGAATTTTAATGACTATCCCAGAGTCTTTGTAAGCAAGTGATTTATTTCTGCTATAAAGTGAGTTCCTTGGCCAAGTCAATTCTTAAAGGAATGAAAATATATATATATAATTAGTTCATTTACAACTATTGTGGCATTAGCATGTTTAGTTGTATAGCATAATCCACCCAACAAATGTGCAGACAAAAGCCAAAAAGTGAGAATTGCCTAAGGCTGGAGGTAAACCTATAAAGTTCATCTGGAGTGTCATAAAGAATAGTGTGGGTCTTGGAGGACTTCCTGGGATACACTGGTTATCTCCAGAAACTTGCTGAGATTTACAGGTAGTGTACTGGGTAATAATGTTGGGGATACCAGGGTAGAATCAATTGTCTTTTAGATCCTTTGTCATTTCATTTCCATATATATCCCATTTAATGGCAGGTTAGTATTTAAATAAGCCAAAAGGTCAAAGGATAGGGAATCACAGGAAGTCCATTTGGTCCAATGTGTAATCTACCTTTTTGTTGGCATTTCTTTTTCATGTTGTGAGGTGTTTGTCTGATAGCTAGTAACATCAGTCAGGAATTAGGGTAGGGTTATAAGCTGGGTTGTTTAAGCAGGGGAGGCCCATTGAACAGATTGGTTAGCTTTATTATTTTCTGTAGATATTGTGTCATGCTTCCTTGGTATGTGCTGGACAATGAACAATTTCAGTAAAAAGCATTTATCTGCTCAATGGTGATAGGAGTATCAATGTGAGTCAACAGCATGACAGACTCCAAAGGCATTATCTGTTACCTGCTGTTGAGTCGGCTCCAACTCCTGGTGACTCTATGAATGAGTAAGAGGACACTGTCCTGTCCTCATACCTAGTCAGTGTAAATAGTGGTTTTTCTCTTTTGCCAATGTAGAAGCTCTAGTAAGAGCTAGGAGTTGGCAGCTTGGCTGATTTCATAGTGGGTAGAGTGTGCTGCAAGTGCTTCATGTGGGCAAACTATGGCATAGCCAGTTTACTTGAACATTTAATTTACAAGAGCCATCACAGAATAGAGCAAGCCTGAGTGGCTAAAGGAATGCATAAGAGGCCACTTGTGGTATAGAAGCCATCTCTGGTTGTAAGACAACCACCTGAAAGGAAGGAGGGTTTCTTACCACCAGGGACTGGTAACAGTAAATAAAAGAGCTGCAAGACACTGGAGGGGTTGGTTAATAGTCCCCATTCATGTGGTCTGTAGTTGAGTAGAGTGGTGCTGTTTTATGGACCTGGAAGAGCGGACACAGCATGGGAAGAAACAGAAAGGTGAGTAGGGGGATGTGGTATAAGGTGCTGGCTCTGTGAAATAGGGTGGCAGCTGAGACTACTAAATGGGAGCTTTGGGGTGTGCCTGATGCCACAGGGTCCAACTGACATGAGAAATATTCTCAGGGACATGTCTGAGGGAAAAGGTTGTCCTAGAACACTTGCACTATGCCACATTTTTTATGGCAATATACTCGTAGGTGAAAAGGTTTGTCAAAACTAGGGGATCTAAGGCCTGGGCAATGCCAATTTCAATGCTTCCAAGGAGGCCAATGTCTCAGTGAAGGGTTCTGTGGCTGTTTCTGGGATGAGGTTATATCAACTTTTGGCAAGGGCAGTAAAACTGAGAATCAAATGACAGCAATTTCCAGCTGTCCATAAATATTAGTGTAATCTTTTATCTTTGGGAGAGGAATAAACAAAATTGACCTTTTGGGTTGTATTTTTGAGCCCCTTGAGATACTTCATGACATGAGTAGGTAACTGTTGTTTCTACCTGTTGAAATTTGGCTTGCAGCCTGTTGACCTTTTGTTATTGAACCAGATTGGTGGGGTCGTTGCCCACTGAACATAGAAAGTCAAGGTCTGAGACAACAGGTTTCACAGAGAAAGGGTTTGTCAGGCACACAGGCAAGACCAGAGACAAGGCTCAGATCAGTATTCTTAATATGGATGGGCAAAGGGCTTTTAAGGAGAGAGTGAATCTTGCAAAATGTTTTGTTAGCTTCTGATTAGGTTAGATCAAGGTGTATGGCCAACTCCTAATTATTAAGCAGCCCTCATTTCTGAATACTGTCCACAAGGACAGGGTCTGTGTACAAAGATTCTGGCAAGAGGTGAAATTTGGTTCTGGCTACCCCTTGGGGTCAATTGGAGTTCATTTGTTGGCTTTCTGCACCTGCCCAAGTCCCTGGGACCACTTTGATCAGGTTTGGTGACCACTGTGAGGATGTTACTGAATAGCAAGTGGGGGCCCACTGCCCATGTCCAAAGGCAAACTCTGGAGGCAGAGGTTTGGTGGAAAAAAGAAAGGAGGCTTTATTTTTCTTTAAATTTTATTTTATTGTATGAGCAGTATGTGTGTGTGTGTGTATGTGAGAGAGAGAGAGAGAGAGAGAGAGAGAGAGAGAGAGAGAGAGAGAAGGGTGCAGGGCCCAGAGCAGTCTCCATAGTTTTATATCATTAGTTGAGGCATGGTTTCATTCCATACAGGTGGATATGGGGTCACGCAGGGCAGGAACCAAACCAGAGGCCTTCTGCATGGGAGGCAGGAAACTTACTGCTGGGCCATTCCAGCAATTACCAGTTGTGCCACAGTTCAGCATTTGGGTTTGAATGAGCCAGGGCTAGGAATTGAACCCCAGATCTTGTGATTTTGAGGCAACCACTCAACCACTGAGTTATCCCAGCAATCCCAAAGGAAAGAAGTCATTATTTTAGAAGCTACATAATTTTTAAACACCCCAAGGAAAAAATAACCCTGCCACTCCCTGCGAGGCCAGACCAGGCTGCACCCAGAACCCCTTTCCCTTTTAACAATACCATCCTTTGGAGAACACAGGCAGCAGCAAGATCACTCAGGCAGATCCCCAAGGAAGTGAAAAAGCCCCCATCTCTGCCCTCCTTCTCTTTTTATCCCCCTGGACCAGAAGAGAAGAGGGTCCCTCTTCCTTTGTCAATTATAGTCAGTTATGCCCATGCCAGCCAGCCTGCTGCACTCCAGTGGGTGGAGGGGTGGGGGATCCACCTGAACCTCACCTACTTGTTTATGGTTGCCCCAGGCAACCTCCTCCTACAGACCTCTCTTTCTTCTCCCATATCAAGGAGGCTTGCTGTACCTCCTGTAAGATACACACAAAAACTTTACGGGTCTGGTTTCACTTTGTCAGCCAGTGTCTTCAAATATTCTCAGGTTATAGCCTTTATGACATTCTGGTGGTTTATTTCTGTCCTCATTGAAAAATATCAACACTTTACCTAAAGGCATCATCAAAACTAGTTAAATTTAAATCCATAACTTTGCTATTAACTGTATAAAAATATTACAAAGGTGCTCACAGTGAAAGGAAATTTTTTCATGGTTCAGCTGTGACTTCAGACAGGATCCAAAGAGGAATTTAATAATCTTTATTTCTGGGTTTCATGAGACTTACTTTACCTTTCTGTGTTAACCTCTTAGGGTGCTGTGTCAACCATGAAAGGGCAAAGGAAAGGGTGATTTGGGATATCTTTACACAGTTCTCTACAATTTCCTGCACTCTTCATTTGTCAATATTCCATGTGTGGACAAAAAAGGCGTTGTAAGAAAAGTAACTTCGGAAAGGTGATCTGATCATAAATTCCTAACTGGGCAGGTCATGGTGGAGAGTCATGCCTCAGGCCTACAACCTCTTTAGTAACAGGCTGATCTTTGCCTTAAGCAAGCCCTGTCCATTGTTCTTGTGATCTAGGTTAATATACCTTTGAAATGCCAGAGTAATTCTTTGTTGTACCTCCTTGGAGGCATAACCACTGTCCAGGAGCACACCTTGTTAACTATCCTGTAATCCAAACCCCACCTTGCTCTCTCCCACCTTCATTTATCTTCCCTATGTTCCCTCCTTAAATCCAACTGTATAAAGGAAATTGCAGATTGTTATTCTAGGAAACATTTTTCTCAGTCTGTTGCAATCTTGCTTCCAGGCACATCACCTGGCTAAAATAAATTTTTATAAAAATTCTCTACAGGCTTGAATATTCTTACATCAACATTTACTCGGCATAGTTGGCAGGATTCCAAAGAAACCCAACTAGGACCAGGCCATGGACCTGGAATACAGTGTTCGGCACAAGCAGGGGTGCATTGTGGTTCACTGGCTCCCCATTGCACAATAGGTGAGTCTTCTCTTAGAATCCCAAAACCATCTGCTTTCGGTGGCAGTTCCTGACTTTATCAGAGCTATTCTTATGTGGCTGCTTTTCTTTTGGGTGCTTTTTTATTGATGGACTGAAAAGATAAATTAAAATTAACATGGGAAATTGCGCCTCTGAGGACAGTAAGGCCCACTCAGTCAGCCTCCCTTTAGCACTCCAGCAAGCTTTATGGAAAATTCATTTGGAGCCTCAACTTGCAAGTACAGTGATGCCGTGGAATTTGAACTTAATTCATCCCAGAACCCTGTTCGAGTTCCAAAACGTTCGAGTTCCAAGATGAGTGGGCGTTCAGATAAAGCTACGGGCCATACAGTCGATACATCCCATGAGAACAATGTGTTGGTGTTCAGATTCCAAAGCAGCGTTTGGATTCTGAGGCAAATTTTGCTTGATTTTTGTTTGGATTCCAAGTTGTTCGAGTTTTGGGGCATTCAGATTCCAAGGTATCACTGTATATACAGAAATGGGACGATTTAACTAAAAGGAGTATCTGCTTAACATGGCTGAAACAGGGATTTTTTTGATACCTCTAAATTAAGGTGACCAGATTTTAACATTGGTAAAGCAGGACACCACTGACCGGGGGGGAGGGGGTTCTTGATTAAAAACTTGGTCTATCTCCCGCCGTTCCCTAGCTTGTTGTGCATTCTTTCCAAAAATCGGGACTTTTTTAAAACACCGTGAGACGCGGGACAAATTGTTAAAAATTGGGACTGTCCCGCCAAAAGCGGGACGTCTGGTCACCCTACAAATGAATTCTTTTGCGCTCTCAATTGGAGAAAGGCTCAAACACTGGACTGAATGAACGGGCTGCTTACTTTGGAAAACATAAGCCTCTAAAAGTAGCACAGACAAACTTACTTCTCTTCAGGAAGTTAATAAGAACATTTTAAAGACTGTCTCTGACCTAAGGAAGGCTTCTGAAGTTGCTCAATGTCAAGACCCCTTTTCTTTCCCTTTTCTAAACACCCCATTGCTTTCTGAGTTCTTTTTCCTAGACCTGTCCCTCCTTTCTCTCTTTTCCTTCTCTTACATGTACTCTACCACCACTCTGTACTGACTTAGGGGAAACTAAGAATAGAAAGCCAGACTAGGCTAGATCTAGGCTATTAAAAAATCAGAAATTCTGGCAGCTCCCTTTAGAGAGTCCAGTCTCAGGATGAGGGGAACCAGCAATAATTTCTTCTCCTTGACTAACAGGATTAAGGAATCTAAACATTTTCCTGATCTTTTCTAAGACCCTGTTGGGCTCACAATGAAATTTAATTTAATTGTTAGATTATATGATCCTGGCTATCTGACCTGGTCCAACTAATACACCTACCGGTATTGGTTTCTGAGAGCAAAGCAGTAGAATATCTAAATAAAGTCTGCTGGAAAACTCCTATAGAGGATTTTTTAAAACAAAGAGAAAAAGAATGGGGATAAAATACAGTGAAATAGCCCAATGGCTTTGGCAAGCCATTACTGAGATTTTCCTCAAAAATAGACTGGATGAAAATCCAGCAACGTAAATAAAAATCTGATGAAACTATCCTTGATTTCTTAGAATGTTCTGAAAAACCATTCAATATTCAGGAGTGTCACCAAACTGTCATAAGGATCATGAAAATGATCTAATGCTCAATTCTGCATTTCTGGAAGGATTATATGAGGAGCCTGTTAACTTTGATTAAACAATGTAAATTAAACTGAATGACCACACATGCTGATAAACTAGCAAGTCTGGTTGATCCATTATTTAAAACTATTCAAAAGGAAGAAAAGGACAAAGCTACTAAAAGTATAAATTTACAGCTCCAGAAACTAAGCAATCAGGTCAGAACTCCCCGAAGGCCTTTTTAATGAGGGGAAAGGAAAGTTTGTTTTTATTATAAAATGCCAGGTCATCTTAAGGACTGTAGAAAGCTGAAATGGGATTTAGAAAAAGGAATCAGACAGAAGCAAGCACAGGGCTGCTCTGAAGTCTGGGAGGGCATTTCCCCTCCTCTTTACCAATACTTTAGCAGAAACTGAAATTACCATAAAAGGAGAAACTACTAACCGCCTTGTAGACATGGGGCTTCTCTACTTGCTCTTAACCCTACCTAATTAAGTTGCCCTCTCCCTTGGAGTAAAACTTTTATTTTACTTATTTTTATTTTTTTTAGTTGTTAAATTTATTGGGGTGACATTGATTGGTAATGATTACAAAGTTTCCAGGTATACAATTCTACATTACATTGTCTAGTCATTGCATTATGTGCTCACCACCCAGAATCAGCTTCAATTGGTAGGAATAGCTAATCAACCAACGTCTGTTTTTAAATCAGAACTTACTTACTTTCAGTGAGAGAATGTTAAAGGACAACATTTATTTTTGCTAGTCAAGTCTGCTCCAATTCATCTTATAATGCAAGACTCTCTTGAAATCCATGATACTCTCAGATCCTTTTCTCAAAAGGGTGAAATGTATTTAGAACTAAATGAATCAGATGCTGAACCAATTTAGAAAATGATTTTAAAGGAACTTCCACAAGACGAACGTTTATTGTAGGATGTTCCTGTGGAACTCTGGGCTCTTTCCATACATATATTTGCAAGATCAAGCCAGCCACTCCTATCAAAATCACTACTGACAATCCATTGCCTCTACCTAATATCCTTTAAGACCTGATGTACTACCTGGAATTAAGCCCATTAATAGGGGCCTCATAATTCCATGTATGAGCCCATGTAAACCTTCTATTCTTCTAGTAAAGAAACATAATATAAAAGGATGGTGACTTGTACAGGATCTCAGAGCTATAAATAAATAGTTATTCCCAGACATCCCGTTGCTCCAAATCCACATACCTTATTATCAGCCATTCCTGTGTACTGTCAATATTTTTCAGTAATAGATTTATGTAGTGCCCTTTTCAGCATTTCCTCTAGAAAAAGATAGTTAATATATCTCTTGGTCTTCACCTGGGAAGACTGCCAATTTACTTGAATTGTAATGTCCCAGGGATATAGAGTCACACCTATTTCTCTCAGATAATAAAGGCTGATTTCAAGGACGATTTTCCCAGAGATTCCTCTCTAATCCAGTATGTGGATGATTTACTTTCATGATCTAAGACATTACTATACTCCCCAAAGGACAAAATTTACCTATTACAATAGCTAGCTATAAAAAGACATTTGGTCTCAAAAGACAAGCTTCAATTATGTTTGTTCCAAGTAAAA
>PVKE010012143.1:9982-38985 GCA_004027555.1 Craseonycteris thonglongyai
AAAAAAAAAACAGAAATTAAAAAATATGAGAAAGAAAAATAATCTCACAAATGAAGTCAAATATTTAATAAATACAGTGTATCAGACTTTTATTTTTATTTCTGATTATGGCTTTTTCTTTTCTGCTTAAAGAAGACCCCTTAACATTTTTTGCAAAGCTTGTTTAATGGTGATGAACTCTTTTAGTTTTCTGTCTTAGAAACTCTTTATCTCAATCCAATTCTGAATGCTAACCTTGCTGGGTAAATTATTCTAGGTTGTAGGTTCCTTTCCTTCAGCACTTTAGAGATGTCTTGTCACTCCCTTCTGGCCTGTAAGATGCTGATGAGAAATCAGCTGATAGCCTTATGGCATTTTCTTCATATGAACTCCATTGTTTTCCTCTTGCTGCCTTCAAAATTGTCTACTTATCTTTTGCCATTTTCATTACAATATGTCTTGGTGTGGGTCGCTGTGGGTTCATTTTGTCTGGAACTCTCTGTGCTTCCTGAACCTGGATGTCTGTTTCCTTTCCCAGTTTAGGAAAGTTTTCAGTCATTATTTCTTCAAATAAAGTTTCTGTTCCTTTCTTTCTCTTTTCCTTTTGGGATCCTTATAATACCAATGTTTGTGAGCTTGATGTTATCCCAGAAGTCTCTTAAGCTATCCTCATATTTTTAAATTCTTTTTTCTTTTTGCTCTACTGGTTGGTTCATTTTGACTAGTCTATCTTTCAGGCCATTGGCCCATCCTTCTGCATTAGTTATTAGTTGATTCCTTCTAGTGTACTTTTCATTCCAGTTACTGTTTCTTCAGCTCTGCTTGATTATTATACTTTCTAAATCTTTCTTGAAATTTTTCCTAACTTCTTCTACTCCACTTTCAAGTTTCATGAGCATCCTTATAACTTTTGTTTTCCCCAACTGTTTATCAGGTAAATTACTTATCTCCATTTCCTTAGGGATTATTTTTTTCTGGGGATTTTTCTTTTTTCTTCATTTGAGATACACTCTTCTGTCTTTTCGTTTTGTTTGACTTTCTATGTTTACATGAATTGGACAAAATAGCTATCTCTCCCAGTCTTGGAAAAAATGGCCTGTGTAGAAGTGATCTCTGCCGGGTGGTTTGGGCAGGCCAGTTGGAGCCAAGCAGGTGCCTACAGCATCTAAGATGCTAGCCTCCAAGCTGGAGCTGCTCCAAGTGGGAGGCCAGATGCATGTAATAGCAATGCCCTGTTGATCATGCTTGCTCCCTTTGTTTAGAGCCAAGCAGTGTGGCTGGGAATCTGCTCCAGTGACATTGCAGGTAGGCCAGAGCCCCTGAACGGAGCTTCTGCCTGCTCTATTGAGGTGGAGGGGAACGTAAACAATGGCGGTCACTTGCACCCCCAACCCCAGAGATTTCCCGCAGTTCTCAGCCTTCTCTTTTCAGTCTCTTTCTCTCATTTGTTGTCCGGAAGCTGTTCATTCAGCCCTCAGTTTTCTCTCAAGAATTGCTCTATATAGAGGTGTGGATTTCAGTATGCTCCTGGGTGGGGGAGAGTTCAACCCCATCCTATGCTGCCACCATCTTGGGTCTGTGAGCTCCTTTTGTTGTAGGCTAACCCCTACCCCTCCTGCTTTGGCTAAGCTGCTACCTACTACTGTGGGCTAACTGCCATCCTCCTGCTATGGGCTAACCTCTAGCTGTTCAGCTGTGGTTAATCTCTGTCCTTTCTGCTGTGAATTAAAGTCAAACTCTCCTCCTAGACCTTTATGCTTGCCCTCATGAGTTAGTCTCCTACTGTGGGCTAACCTCTGCTCTTGCTCTCTAGGAAAATTCACTGAAAAACCTGAGCTACAGCTTCTGCTTCTTCCCCAGGAACTGGGAACTGACACAGTTGCAAGTGAGTTGAAACTGAGGCAACCCTTACCTTACCTGGCCCCTCTCTGTTTCCTTAAGTGGCCCCCCACCTCCTTTATCTCATCTGTGCTTTCCTCTTCCTGGTCTCACCTCACCTGTCCTGTGCCCCTGTACTGTTCCTCCTCAAATGCTCCCTGGACTCTGTCCCTCCACGGGTCCCTTTTATCACCTTTCTGCCTGTCCCTCTCAACTCTACTCTTACCTAATTCCTTCTCACTTCTCTCTTTTCTCTCCAGTGTCTATCCCCTTTCCTCCACCGAGCTTGTCATTGTCTACTCTCAATAGTGATTCCTAGGGAAGCCAGAATGGCTCAGTGGGTTAAGTGCTTGCTTTGCAACCCTGGGGACCAAGGATCAAATCCCGGCCCCAGCCGGTGCGGACCCACGTGCTGAACTAGGTGTGCTTCCCATGTGGGAGGCCCTCAACCCAGTTCCCACCCTGTGCAGCCCCCGCCCACCTGTGTGGAACAAAATCATGTTGAAAAACTGATGACATACAACTATGGAGACTGCTCTGGGCTGTCTCTCTCTGCCTCTGTCTCTCTCTGTCTCTGTAAAAAAAAACAATAAAATAAATCTTAAAAAAAAAAAGTGATTCCTTCTTCTCCTACACCTGTTATCCTCACCACTGACTCTCACCTATGTCCTTCATCATTTTTCTGTCACTGAGCTTTTCCCAGCATACACTCCTCCTCCATGCACCCTTCTCACCTATGTATCTAACTGTCCCCTTCTCACCTGCCTCCCTAACCTGTTCTCTTCTCACCTGTCCCCACCCCATCCCTCAAATATCTAGGACCCTATGAATCACTTTTCACTTGTCTCAGTTTCACTTTTTTACCTGTCCCCTCGCCTGTCTCTTCCCTTATCATTTTGCCTCATTTGTATTCTCTTCATCTGCTTCCTTCCTCATGCGTTTCCTCTCACCTGACCCATCATCTGTCCCCATCACATGTGCCCTTCTCATCTGCCCTCCTTCCCTGTACTCCCTACTTGTTCCTTCCCACTTAGCTGGGCCTTCTTGCCTATACGCCCTCACCTTCCCACCTCCCCTGCCCCCTCCCCTGCTCTTCCTCACTTCTCAGGTGTGGGGGCGTCCCGTGGCAGCTGGTCCTGACACTGAAAGTCCTAGAGGCCATGGCTCGCTCGTCCCAAGGGGACATCTGGGACCAGCCCCTTCACACACAGCACTATGTCCACTCCAGAGCTGTGTGAGTGCTCGGGGCACCTGGCCATGTCTGAGGGCTCTGGGCATATAGGACCTCACCCCTCTGTCCTGGGCCCTGCCTCACACACAACGCTTTTCTGTGCCCAGATTTCACCTCCGCCCAAGGCAAGCCCCAGAATCAGCAGCTGCCTCCACCGTTGGCTGTATGGGCTCCAGGAGACCCCAAAGGAAAATGGTACCTGGGCTCTGGGTAAAGAAGGCTGGGGGGAGGCCAGGATAGCTCCGCGGCTGAGCACTTGCCTTGCAATTGTGAGGCCCAGGGTTCGATTCCCAGCCCCAGCCCATGCAAACCCCATATGCTGAACTGCAGCACAACTAATAACCTCTGAGATGGCTCAGCAGTGAAGGTGCTCACCTCCCACATGGGAGGTCCCTGGTCTTGTTCCCACCCCACATGGCCCCATATCCACCTGTGTAGAATGAAACCATGTCACAATTAATGATGTACAACTATGGAGACTGCTCTGGGCCCTCCCCGTTCCTCTCTCCCACCTTCTCTCAAAAACAGTAAAAGAAATCTTAAAATATATATAGTAAAAAAAAAAAAAAAGGAGACTGATGTCCAGGCAATGGGAAACCATGTTCTGATCTCCCTCACAGGTATCTCAGGACTGCCTTCTATCCACTGTCACATTGAACCCCTTGTACCTCCTCATACAGAACCTGAATTGTGCAGCCAGAGGAGATCTGTGCATCTAAGAACATGGACCGACCCCCAGCTCACCTGGGAGCCAGGCCTTATTTATGTTCTAAGCCCCACCCTGACTTAAGTCATTTCCCCTCACCCCTTATTTATGGAGCTGAAGCCTTACTCAGGCCTGAAAGAAATGTTTATTTTTCTACTTTTATACAATATCTTCAAATAAACGATAAGGAATTGGAATCTTCTATGATTAATGAGTCCTTGAGTGTATGTGTGACAATATGTGGATGTCTGTGTGGTGCAGGCAAAATTTGTGACTGGTTGTGTATATCTGTGTGTGCCCGACTTCTGTAACTCTATGTGTATGTATCCAAGTGACTGTGTACCTGAACATGAGTCTAACTGAAGGTCCATATCTCTTCTCCATGTGTACCTAGGACAGATATAGGTCTTTATCAATGAGGATGCTTTATCCTGTAATAAGTATTGGAAACCAAACTCAACTAAATAGAACAAACTTGAGTTTATTATCACACATAACAAAAAGTCAGTTGGCAAGAAAGTTCTAAGACTCATTTATTTACTCACTCACTCACTCACTCATTCATTCATTCAATAATGTTATTGGGGAATTAGGTTCTACCAGTATCTATTTCTTTTGACTGATTCTCACTTTGGCTACCTCATGGTCTCAAGATGGTGGTCACAGCTCCAGCTGTCACACACAAAACCACCCCAAACTTAATGGGGTAAAACAAAAACTACCTTATTTGCTCACAGATTCTGTGTGTCACAAATTTGTACAAAGCTTAGTATGGATAGTTTGCCTGTGCTCCTCATGTTTAGGGCTTTGGTTCTCCCACAGTTCTTGGAAGCAAGAAAAACCTTTCAGAGAAAATCCCTATTGGATGTGCATGCTTGTCTCATTGGATAGAATTTAGTCACATGCTCAAGCCTAGCTCAATCTCTGGCAAGGAAGATATAATTACAAAGACAGTGTTAGATTAACCAAGAGCCACCTCTGAGGCAAGAGGAAATGTGTCCCAGGAAGAGTGAAGACCTGAATACATTTAGAGCTCTATCAGCAGGGAAAAGGTGGGAGATGGACCTATGGAGCAGCCTAAAATGGCACATGGAGGTTCCAAGTTTGTGAATATCTTGCAGTACTGATATCCAGTGGGTCTCTAATGATAGCACTATTTCTGTTGTTGAAATACTGAAATACTTTTGGGGAAGTCAGGATGGCTCAATGGATTGAGCGCTCACTTTGCAGCCCTAGGAACCGAGGATCAAGTCCCAGCCCCTGCCCATGAGGACCCATATGCTGAACTGGGGTGTGCCTCCCATACGAGAGGCCCCTAGTTCAGTTCTTGTCCCCCAGTTGGGCCCCTGGCTCAAGGGGGCATGCCTCCCATACAGGAGGCCCTTAGCCCAGTTCCTGCCCTGTGCGGCCCCCGCCCACCTGTGTGGAATGAAACCATGTTGAAAACTGATGACGTACAACGATAGAGACTGCTCTGGGCCCTCCCCCTTCTCTCTGTCTCTCTATGTCTCTGTCAAAAACAATAAATCTTTTAAAAAATATATTGAAATACTTTCATACCAGTTGGCAAATAGCTATTTCCCCAAGATTCTCCTAAGCAAACTCTCCCCACCTACATTGTCCCAGCCCTCCCCCTAAAATTCCTAGACCTCCCCACCATTCAGAAATGAAAGAATTAGTACCTGATTTAGCGGAGCCAGTGGGGTGGTTTCCAGGATCTGCCTCAATGTGTGGCCAGTGCACATTCTGATACTAACAATGCCAATTGCTAAATAGCTTGCTGGCATCTCCAGCTCATGCATGGTATGTTGTGGTTTCTAAAAAGTGGCCACCAATTCTTTCACACTCCTCTCCAAGATGTGGAGTCAATGTTCCCCTCTCATTGAACCTGCACTTGTGACTTCTTCAATCAATACGGTACCGTGGAAGTCAAACCAGGTGACTTCCAACTCCAAGTTCACCTAGCTTGCTCAGAACATGAATTCTCAGACTCTCCCTCTTGCAACCCAACCACCACGCTGCAAGAAACCCAAACCATATGGACAGGCCACCTGTACATACTCTGGTTGACAATCCCAGCTGAACTCAGCTTTGCAGTCATCCCAGCTCAGTAACCAGACACATGAGTGAAGAAGTATCCATATGATCCCAGCTCCCAGCTGGGGCAAAAACATCCCCACTGTGCCATGATCAGGTCCCCAACCCATAGAATCTGGGAGCATAATGAAGTAATTTTTGTTTTATGCCACTAATTCTTTTTTTTTTTTAATGAGGCAAGAGATAATTGGAAAAGTATGACAGCCACCAGCCCATCACAATCCATTGTGAGGCATGTTACCAGAAATGTATTACTGAGAGTAACTCACTGAAGTTTCTGAATGGCTGAGTTTTTGTCAAATTACAGGGGTTTCAGAATCATTTCTGCAATTCTATAACTCTCACTCCTTCGCATTTGCATGTTTTCTCTGTTGGGAGACAAAGGCTGGAGTACGGCCATACACTAGAAATTATACACAATCTCACAACATTATACAGTTTGTAAGAGACAGAATCTTATTTTAGAAGAGAGCCGTAAGGCACCCATCCCAGGGTATGAATTTTTTTCTCCCTTGCCCAACACCTGCTTCCCCAGACTCCCTTGTGGCTTGGAGTGGCCATATGACTAAAGGGCTTCTTAAATGAGAAAATGTATGTAAAGAATTTAAAACAATTCTTAAAACAGAGTAAGCCCCATATATGTATTTATTGCTATTACTCTTCATACTTTAGAATTTTTTTCTTCCAATACAAAGAAAACTTCCATTTGTTTCCTTTCTTCCTGCTTAGTTCATTGGAATGAGGCTGTGAGACCTGAAGCTGTAGCGGCCAATTTTGTGCCTATGAGGCAACAAGCCTAGAAGATGAAACCACCCTTCTCAGGAAGGTAAAACAAAAGGGTAGGAAAGTCATCTTCACATGCCCAGTACAGAAGGTAGTCAATTAATATTTGACAATAAAAATTTGAATCGTGGGGAAGCCGGGATGGCTCAGTGGGTTGGGCGCTCACTTTGCAGCGCTGGGGACCAGGGATCGAATCCCAGCCCCGGCCCATGCGGAACCATGTGCTGGGCTGGGAGCTCCCCCAGTTCAGTTCTCTCTCTGTCTCTGTCTCTGTATCTCTCTCTCTCCCTGTCAAAAATAAATAAATAAATAAATAATATTAAAAAAAAAAAATTTGAATCGTGTAGGTCATGTCTCGGTTCAGGCATGTGACCTTCTTTAATATGAGTGCTGTAATGGAAATAAGGTTGCAAATCTCTGCTTGGAGAAGTGAAAGCCTAACAAAGAAATTCTGACTGGACAGATTTTGGTTTAACCTGCCCAGCACCCATTCTTCTGGTAAGCTCCCTTCCCCAATCCCCCATTTGGTTGGACCACAACTCAGGTTTTGCTCAGCCAGAGCACTCTACCTCCATATCACAGTGACAAACCAACCCTGCTGAAAACCCTCCATTGGCTTCCCACAGCTCTGAGAACAAAATCTTGACTCTTGATCACAGACAGGTCTCTGCTTTTTCCACCTGCTCCCCCTCATTCCAGTCCAGAATCACTACCTCCAACACACTAAGTACACGCCTGTCTCGTGACCTTTGCACATGCTGTTTCCATTGCTAGGAATGCTTTTGCCTGACTCCTCCCACAATGGATTTTGTCAGCTCCAATATCACCTTCCCTGACTCTTCCTACCCCACCCCACCCCAATTTAAAGTAGGCTTCTGTGTCCTGTCACCCTGTTTTCACTCACTTCATAGCACATATTTACCACCAGGTACTCATATTTATTTGCTTGTTTACTGTCTCCCTCCTCTAGAATATAAGTTCTATGGAGCAGGGGTTTCTGGTTTTCTCTGCCTATTTTGTTCACTGCTGTATCCCCGGTGCAGGGCCAGGTACATAGTACATGCTCAATAAAGCTTTATCGGGTGATTCAGAGACAATATATTCAGATGGTTAAGTGTGCAGGATTTGGAGGCAGTAAACTTTCCAATCATGGCTCTACCAGTTACTTGCTGTATGATCTTGGGCAAGCTCCTTAACCTTTCTGAACTGTTTCCTCACCTGGAAAAGTGGGTGCACACACTACACATCTTTTACAGAATGTAAATGTAGTCATGCTTACTATCCAAGTAACTCCATTTTGTGAGCATCATGTGCCTGGAGATGGGATGCATGCTCTTTATTCATGCATCAGGGAAGGCTTGTGAGCACAGTGCCTGGCATGTGGGAAGCCCTCAGGACCCTGGAGTCATGATGACTGAGATAGATAAGTGTGACTGGGTCACCAGGTAAGAGAGCCTCCTGGCCTGTGATTCTCTGTCCTTGCTGCCTCCCACCCTGTCTGCCCAGATCCATCCCCCTTCCTCCTGCTCTGTTTCTATTTCTGTCTTTCTCTCCTCCTCCCCAGGCCTCAGGGGGGCCCTGGCTGGCATTAAGCCTTCTTCCTTCTTCTCCAGGATCAGGAAGGAGTTTTCAGGGCAGCACCCACCCCTCGAAGAGCTGGAGTGCACCCCCAACTAACTTCCCTCCCCCAACCACAACTCAGCCTCACCTGAGAAACTACCCTCCCACCACCACCTGTGCCCCCAGCAGACCCCTGTCTCCACCTAAGACCCCTCCGATTCCAGAGTAACCTATGAGCTCTTTTCCTCCTCCCCTCCCCCACCAGGCTGGCTTTGGGTACCGAAGCTCAGCTAAGGTCACGGGGTGCCATTCCCCAGCCTCCAAACACCAGAGGCAACATAGTGTGGTGATGAGGAACAGATAGATGAAATCAAATTGCCAGCTCCACTATTTCTTCATTGGAGGTTCTTGGGCAAGTGACTTCACATCTCCCTGGTTCAGATTCCTATCTGTAAAATGGGACCAAACATATCTTCCTTGGACAGTTGTCCAACCTCAGAGAGATGAGCTTCGCTTAGCACAACGCCTGTGTGTGGAATGAGTATTCACTAACTACTCAGCAGTAGAGTTCTGTGGTTCAGAGTAGACTCAGGAATCAGGCTGCCTGCCTTTTAAAATCCCTTTTTTGCCACATTCTGGTTATGTGACGTTGGACAAGTTACTTAATGTTCCTAGACATCAATTTCCTCATCTGTAAAAGGGGGTAACAGTACTGTATCCTAGGGCTGTTGTGAGGATTAAATGACTTAAGTGCTTGTCACATAGTGTGCACCCACTAAATGGTAGCTATTATCATTTTATTGTTATTATTCCCCACCTCTAAGTCTCTCGGAGGACAGGAAATTGTCTGCAAGTCTCTCTGGTCCCAGCTAGCCACCCTTCCTTCAGTTTCAGTTTTTATGATGTAATCTAGGTCACCTCTCCCCCTCCCCCCAAGACACAGGGACACACACAGAGGTCAGCAGAGCAGCCTCAGACACAGAAAAAAGTTTAATTCTGCTGCGGCGGAGGGTCCCGGCTCCAGTAGGGAGGAGGCCTTGGTTTTGGATTTTGTTCATGTGGGGATTTATTTGGAGAAAGAGGAAGGAATAGGGGAGAGTCTGGTCCTTCCAGTGGGACCTGCCCGCGAGAACGTGTGGTGGGGAGAGGTAATCTGGAGTGACAGGGAGACTGGACAAATAGTGGAGGTCAGAAGAGACTAGACAGAGAAAGGCGAGACAAAGAGGGAAAGACAGACGCGTAAGACAGAGAAGACAGAGAGCGGGACAGAGACCAACGAGGGGAACACAGATAGGGGGACCCCAACCCAGACCTGACCGAACTAGGGAGGTGAATGGGATGGGGCTTTGAAAGCCGCCTGGGACAGAATAGGATCTAGTCCAGCCAGATACAAGAAATGGGCCCCTCGGCCCTGCCCCGGGTCCCGGGCGAGGGAGGGGGCTCGTGTCTCAGTGCTGCAGTGTAGGGGGGGCCCTGCCCCTCCCCGCGCTTCGCTGTGTAAGGCACCGGCTCCAGCGAGGTCCGCGAGCGCGCGGGGGGAGGAGCGGGAGAGGGGCCAAGCGTTCTTGGGGGAGGGGAGCCTGGCGGCCCCGCCCCCTCCTCCCCAGGGGGCTGGGCGTGGCCTCAGCCTGAGGGTGCCCGCCCCCTCCAGGGAGCAGAAGGGTGCGTCTCCCCTCCAGCTGGTCTTGGCGCTGTGCTTTCTCCCCCACCGAGTCCCGCCCCAGCGTCCGGGCAGCTGGGCGTTTGTCCGCGGTGCCCAGGCGTCCCGGCGCCCGCCCGCCACTCACACGGTACTCTCCAGCATCCACTCGGTGCTGGTAAAGGCCAGGCGTGCCCTGGCGGAGCCCAGCCCCAGGTCTCCGTCCTCCCCGGCCGCGCCCCCTCCGGCCCCGTCCAGGTGCGGCGTGGACCGGTGGCGCTTTGTCCGCCGGGCGCGGCGCGGGTAACTGTGGCTCTGGAAGAGCGCCCCGTAGTCCCCATCGAATGAATAGCGCTGCTGCGGCCTCGGCCGAGCCGAGACCCCCCCAGGAACCAGAGCTAGCATAGGGGGCACCGAAGCGGGCGGCCCCAGGGCCCCAGAACGGCTCCTCCGAGGACCCGCCGTAGCCCGCGACTCCTCTCCGGAGGTTTCCTCGGATGGCAGCAGGCACAGCGAGGTGGCTGAGCCGCCCAGGGAGCGTCCAAGGACCGCCTCCGGCTCCACGGAAGCCATCTCGGCCCCTGAGGCCTTCGCTTCGACGGCCACAGCCGCAGCCCCGGGAGAAGCCACCTCGCGGAGAGCTTCATAGCGGTCTTGGGCCGGGGGAAGCGAGGCCTGCGGCGCGCCTGCGCCGTTGGTCTGCGAGCACACGTGGCTGACCCGAGGGGGAGACCTGGAGGTGCCCTTGATGCGGCGGCCATCTCCATCACCGTAGACCTTGTAGCGGATCATGAGCAGAACGATGAAGACCAGGACCGAAGCAACAATGACGCCCCCGATGGCAATGATCATGGTGCCACCCAAGAAATGGGCCCTCAGCGGGCGGCAGGGCGCCGGATCCCCAGCCGTAGTAAACTGCACACAGCCCACCACTCGAGTGGCTGGCAGCGCGGTGGCTCCGTCATCGTAGACAGCCAGCACACACAGGTCGTAGGCGCGGCCTGCCGCCAGATCATTCACCAGGAAGGTCTGGCTGGTGGAGGGGATCATCCTGCGGGAAGGGGCGGGATCAGGGCAGTTAGCTCCACTGAACCACACCCCTTCGTTTGCATGTCCCACCCGTGGTAACCAGCGAGGGTCAAAGCTGGCATCCCTACAGGTATCTCATCTTTCACTGGGACATGGCAGCCATTCAAGAAACAATTTTCCAACCTCTCAGGACTATTACTACAGGCCACACCCTCAGACCCACCCTCTGTGTCTAGGACAATATCTGCCATTCATGTACCCTTATCTACATATCCTAGACCTGCATGGAAGGGGTAGTGTGGCTTTTATGCCCTGCCCTCAAGGGACACGCCCCCTAGCAGTGTCTCACTCTTAAGACAACTGTCACTCAAGGTCTAATATCTATGCATTTTCATCCTTTAAGGAGCCCCCCCCCATACTACAGCTACTCCCCCTTACCTGCATGCCCCACTCTAATGCAAGTGGACACTGAAGGCTACTCATATCCTCTGTCTTAATCCTACTAGTCCAATGAATGCTCTTCTAGTTCCTCTTTTCTACCCTTTCCAGGAATCCATGATACAGGTCACTCCCTTCATCAGCTGTCCCACCTTTGGGTAAATGTATCTCCTGGCTGCACCTATCTTCTGGGACAATTTCCAAGGCCCTCCACTACACATTCCTGCCCTCTAAGAGGCCATAGCTACAGGCAACTCCCCTTTGGATTGACCAGTGGGTCAATCTTACACAGTGGGTGCAAACCGCACCTCACAATGGCCCACTGGGGATGGTTCCTCTACTGTGCCTAGGGCCATCCTAGTGCCCATGATTCTTTGTATGCCCTGAAACCATTCCATGTGCATGCCCTGCCATATACTACCAGAAATCACAAAATCACACCCCCAGGGAAGTCTCATCCATAATTGGGCTAAATGTAGCCAAGCAAGCATGTCCCTTTCTTGCACTAGGGAAGTAGTTAAGCTGACAAAGTCTGGCAGCCAAACTGCCTTGGGTTTCAGTCTCTTCTCTGCCACTTGTTAGCTCTGTGACCTTAGGCAAGTTTCTTAACCACTCTGCCTCACTTCCCCCAAAGCGGTATATTAATAAGTCCTACATCATAGAGATGATATGGAGTATGAATGAGTTAACATACCCAAAGCCTGGCACTAAATATTACAATTTCATCACTATTAACTTGCATCCCGGGGAAGCTGGGATGGCTCAGTGGGTTAAGTGCTCGCTTTGCAGCCCCGGAGACCGAGGACCGAATCCCGGCTCTGGCCCAGGAGGACCCATATGCTGAACTGGGGTGTGCCCCCAGTTCAGTTTTTGCCAGGGCCTATGCAGGAGGCTCCCGGCCCAGTTCCTGCCCTGCGCAGCCCCATGCCCACCTGTGGAGTGAAACTATATGGAAAACTAATTCTGTCAACTATGGAGACTGCTCTGGGCCCTCCCCCTTCTCTCTGTCTGTCGCTCTCTCTCTCAAAAGACAATAAAAATAAATCTTTAAAAAAAAAAAACTTGCATCCCACCCTATGTTGACTAGTAAGCCTTGCTGGAGCTGACACCCTACTGCTCATTGTACCCCTCCCCATCTCTGAGGCCATTCCCACTAGGCCTTGCCCCTCTTCTGTTGGGCACATCCCTTCCATGCTGTTGGCCATGTCCAGCCTTGGCTAAGCTGGAACTGCCACATCCACAGGGATTTGCAACAGCACTCAACCTCACAAGCTCTCCGCTCCTACAAAGCTCTTAATGGTCACCAGAGATAAGGACCGCCTCCTCATCTACATGGGACCAAGAGCAGCAGCTCTACTTCCTCTGAGAAGCCATGTCCCCATCTCCACAGGCCTCTTCTCTCAGAAGCTTCACCTTCCCTGCAGCCAGGCCACCTTCTAATCCTGAAGCCCACCTCAGTTCTCTCACCTCCTAGAGGTTCCCCCACAACCGAGAGCCATCCTCAAACCAAAAGACCAAGCAAGGGCCCCACACCTTCATAAAGACCCCGCCACTTTTCCAGTGCTCCCCCTGCCTGCCATTTCACAGACCACTGCCTCCCCCTCTAACCTTGAGCCCCAGACTGTAAGTCTTCCTCTTACGCTCATCTCCCCTCTCAGACAGCCTTAGATTCCTCTTGCTCCTTCCCCCAAAATAACCAGTTGCTAGGGAATCCCCCATTTTCAAGGAGAGAGGATGGCTCCTTAAGAAAGCTTGAGCCCATACCTCTCTAATTGGCTGTAAGACCTAAGCAAGCAGCAGAGCAGGCTTCTGGTTGGATGTCACCTCCACCCATAGCAGCAGTGAGGAAATTAACCCCCGCAACACTATAGCACAGGCATCTGCAATGGGGGACTGAGGACTAGAACTGTGGCCCTAAGGGGAAAAGTAGAGTCCTGGGGGTCTGTGGCCCAGCTAGGGAGAAAGGGCTATCAACATGCCCATACATGCAGGGTCTGGGGGCCTGCAAACCTCCCCCCGACCCCACCATGCAGTGGCCCTGGGTTAGAGAGAAGGAAAGAGAGAAATAGTGAGGTGGAGAATCACAAACCAAGAGTTATTTACAAAAATGTATTATCCATCTCCCCTAATCCCTGCCTGGCAAACAGTAGGTGCTCAATAAATGTGTTCAACACAAAAAGGGCAGGAGTAGGAGTTAGAAGGGTAAGAGCTGGAATCCTGGCTCTGCCACTCTCTGTGTAACCTTGAGCAAGTGACTTCCCCCCACTGAGCCTCAGTTTCCCTGTCTATAAAACGAAAGTTGGGAAGATCGAATGAGGTAGCTTCCTTGGTGGTCCCTTATAAAGATTTTTGTTTTGTTCACTAGTTTGCCCTAATGTTTGTAAGACAAGGCCAGTGTCTGATCTGTCTTGGTGGGCCCAGAGCCCAGCATGAAATGTGACATGCAGTTGGCATCTACTCATGGTTTGGTGACCAGATTCTAAAAGAGAAGAAAATGAGGATGAGAGAGACAAGGGAAAAGAGAGGCATTTACTCCTTCAGCCAACAATGGGAAGGTGCCTACTGTGTACCAGGACCGTGGCCAAGAGAACACTGGGAAAGGTGAAGATGGGAGTATAAGAAGCAGGCTTCTGAGTGCAGGTTGGAGACCCCAAGGGCTGGGGCTCCCCAAAATGGCTTTACCCCCTCTGGCACTCCCAAGTGAAGTCCAACACAGAATTAAGCATTCAGCAGGTGTCTATAATACATCATGCATGAGTGAGGCAGAGACAGGAAGAAGAAGGGATGTTCACAAAGCCAACAGCCACTTATCAAGTGCCCACTGTGGGCCAGGTCTATGACTGTGAGCTTTATTTAAAAGCTACAGGGATGTAGGACACAGCAAGGCCAAGGCAAGAATTCAGCATGTACTTGCTGCCTCCTCCCTTTGGGCTGTGAGCTCCCTGAGGGCAGGGACTGGGCTCTTGGTCTCCCTGTGTCCCCAGCACCCAACTCAGGGCCTAGCCCAGAGCAGGGGCTCAGTGCCTAAGAAGGGACAGAGAGATAGAGATGAGAGCAAGAAAATAAGAGGTGATGGGAGAAAGGAACTCTAATGTCTGTCTGCACCATAGAGGTGTGTCCACACCAAGGCAACAGCTTCTAACCCAGTGGACGGTGGGAATAACTTATATTTATATATTTTTCTGATACTTTGGTTTTCTGTTCTATAAAGTACCCAATGTGTTGATACAGTAGTATTAGTATACTGTCTAATTTATAGATATAAATGTAACTGTAAGCATATATGTACATTTCATGCTCCAAAATGTTTAACTGACAAGCTACACAGACACCTTTGGTGCAAGGGGATGTGGCCTATGAGCCCCATGGGAGCGGAGATCATGCTGGGCAGTCACTGTTATAACTCCAGTGCCCAGCCCTGATCTGACTTATATGAGTGCTCAGCAAAGATTTGCAAAACGCATTAAAAAACAGAGAGAGCGAGACAAGTAAAAAAGAAGATAAGGTAACTCTGCACGGCCATCTAGAACCCCAGCTAAGCAAAAAGGCCATGGAAGCAGCTCAGATGGGAGGGAAGCCCCGGGGTGGGAGGAGGTCCTGGGACGGTAGCACCCACCTGTACACAAGGGAGTCGTCGGCGGAGCTGTTGTACTGCACCTGGTACATACGGATGCCGGGCACGGGCCTCTGCGCTGGCCAACGGATGAGCACCGAGCTGGAGGTGAGCTCGGCCGCTACCAGCCGGCGCTCAGCAGTGGATTCATTGGCACCAGGTCGGCCGGGTGTAGCAATGTCCGAGGAGCCGGGCTCAGTGAGAGGCGGCGGGGCGGCCGGAGGGGGCGCCATCAGAGGCAAAGGCACCACACACACCTCCACGGGGGCCGTGGCTTCCCCGGCTGCATTGGAGGCAATGCAAGTGAAGGTGCCACTGTCCCGCAAGGTGGTGATGGTTACATCCAGTGTCCCATCGCCCCGCACCCGGGTCCGGCTCGAGTTCCCTAGCAACCGCCCATCCGGTGCCACCCAATGCACCACCGGCTCAGGGTCCCCCACGGCACGGCACCTCAGGCTGACCGCCTGGCCCTCCACGACCAGGGCCCGGCCCCCCACCTGCCGGGTGATCAGTGGCGGTTCGCACAGAAACTCCTCCTCGGGGATGGACCAGAAGTAGCGGTCGGTGAGGTGCTCGGGGGTGGCACAGGTCTCCAGGTCATCCTCTCTGGTCAGCCGCCGCAGCCAGAGCAGCTCGCAGTTGCAGTGCAGGGGGTTCCCGCCAAAGCTGACCGTGAGCGGCGTGGGTGGCTTGGGCCCCGGGCCTTGGGATCGCAGAAAGAGCCCATCAGGGGGCAGTTTGTGGAGGCGGTTGGAGGTCATGTCCAGGCGAACCAGCTTGTGAAGCTGCACAAAAGTACCTTCCGCGATGTGGTCGATGAGATTGTGGTCCAGCGTGAGGGTATTCAGGTTCACCATCTGGCCTACGGCCTCCCACGGTAGGGCCTCCAGGTTGTTGTAGGACAGATCCAGGTCCTCCACGGTGGCCAGGAAGGCGTCGAAGGCCGCCGACTCCACCCGGCGGATCTGGTTGTTGCCGAGGATCAGGTGGCGGAGGTTGCCCAAGCCGCGGAGCTGGTCGCCACGCACCTCGGCCAGGCGGTTGCTGTCCAGGTGCAGGGCGCGGAGAGCGCGGAGGTCCGCAAAGGCGCCCGCTGCCACCTGGCCGATGGTGTTACGGGAGAGGGTGAGGTGCACCAGGCTAGTCATGTTGGCGAAGTCTCGGCGGCGGACAGCGGCGATGAAGTTGTCCGTGAGCCGCAGCTCCACCACACGCCGGTCGATGGCTGGCGGCACGAAGAGCAAGCCGGTCTTGGCGCACAGCATGGTCAGCGTGGGCGCCACGTTCTGGCAGATGCAGCGGCCCGGGCAGGGCTGGCCGCGAGATGCCCCCGCCCAGAGAAGCAGCAGAAAGGACAGGGCAGCAGGCGGTGGCGAGAGCAGCGCGGACCAGGGGCCCGGAGCCATGGTGCAGTGGGAAGGCGGGAGGAGCGGGCAGTGAGACCTGCAGGGAAACGAGACGCGTTACTCAGGCACAGAGCTTGCTCACCAGCTGCCCACCCTGGGATGTCCTGCAGCGGGTGGTCTGACCCAGATCCCTCCCTTCCTGACAACCAGGTCCTATAGGGCAGTGACAGGACTGATCATCAGCTGGCATGCACTTGTTAATAAATAACAATATTGCCATGCTGCCCCACCCCTGAGTGTCCTACCCCCACCTCTTCCCATCCTCTAGAGAACTGCCAGACCTCCCAGACCTCTCATGACCTCTCAACCAGAGCGGTGACACCTGGTCCAGCTTGGGCCTTCCAATACCCACTAAACATTTTGAAAGATCACTGCTCACTAGGGTTCAAGGTCATGGGTTTCAAAGCAAAACTTCCCGGGTTCAAATTCCAGCTCTGACACTTACTAGCTGTGTGACCTCGGGCAAGTGTATGAACCTCTCTGAATCTCGGTTTCTTCATCTGTAAAATGGAGATAAAAACAGCCTTACCTCTATGGGGATTAAATGGATTAATGAGCATGGTTTACTACTTAGAACAGTACCTGGAACATAAAATGTATTCAATACATGTTAATAATCATTACTATCACAAGCATCATCGTGTGCCCATTATGTTCCAGGCATAGAAGTGTGCACTATTAAGAGCAAGTGCTTTGAGATCAAACAGACTCAGGTTCAAAACCTGGCTCCCCCACTTGCTAGCTCTGGCCCCAAATTGATGAGTTCCCCTAACTAGGCCATCATTTCCTGTTTTGTAAAAAGGGATGATAATTGTACCCTTTTCATTGGATTGTTGCAAGGGTTCAGTAAGCTCATTCTTGGGGACCCCTGAGCACAGGGCCTATCACATGGTAAATACTCAGTAAATGGTCAAGATAACCCCTCCTCCTTTGTCAGAGGCAAAGGGAGTCTGCAGGTGGCAGAGGCTGAGAAAATCACATCAGGGTCCCTGCTCAGCCTTGAGAAGTCCTTCTCTTGAGCCTGGCTTCATCCTGGGCTCTTCTGAGCTCCCAAGCGAGGGGAAGACTTCCATGCTCACATCCGTGGGCACACACAAAGCCCTATACATGCCTACACACACACATACACACACTCACACTATGCCTCTTCTCCAGTCAAAACCTTCCGGCAGGGATTCCCCATGCGGCGGCTGCAGCCCACGACATGTCAGCTCCCGTCACAACATGGGGTGGGTGGGTGGGGGGGGTGAAGAGGAAAGGATGGGAAGGGGGTGTCCCTGAAACTGTTTTCAGCCCACCCCCACCCCTGCTAGCCCACCTGCCTGAAATCTGCACTTTAGGGCTATGGCCTGATGTGGCCTTGATCCTTCAGCCCATGGGGAAAAGGACTGTGGACCCAAAGAGGCAAAACCAAGAGTCAGAGAGCGGTAAAGAGACAGAGAGAGACAAGGGGGAGGGAGAGATGCATTAACAGAAACAAGATAGGGGGAGAGAGAGAATCTGAAAGAAAGGTGAAGAGACAGGGAGCAAGAGTGAAGCAGAGAGACAGAAAAACTGAGTGGAGAAGACACACAGATAAGAGGGACTGAAACATAAAGATGAAGAGAGGAAGAGATAGTAAGAGAGAACAAGAGTGTTATAGAGAGAGAGACAAAGACAGGAAGAAAGAGACAGAGAATGAGGGACAGTGACCAGACTGAAGAGAAAAAAGTGGCAGGCTCAGGACACCCCATCTCTGAGGACCACCCTCCCACACACACACTACTTTGCCTTGCACTCCCTCTGGGACACTGTATTGGACAGAGAACCATGGAAGACAGAACTCCTGAGTTAGGAGGCTCAGCTCTGCACCTGCCAGGCTGTGGGGTCTCTAGGGCTCAGAACTGCAGTCTATGAAACGGAAGTACAGCACTTCACCTCCCACAGCTGCTGTGGGATTCAAGTTGAAGGAATAATAATAATAGCAATGAAAACAGCTAACATTTATTGAAAGGCAGAGCAGCATTGAGGGACAGAATCTGGACTTAGCTGCTTGGGTTCACACCCCGGGTCCCTGCTGCATGGAGTCAGGTGACTTCCTGCCTTTGTGCCTCAGTGTGTGATTCTGTAAAATGGGGATAATGCGAGCACCTACCTCCTAGGTTGTTGCAAGGATTAAATGAGATAATGCACTGTCACGTGATTAGAATAGTTCTTGACAGATTAAACACCACATAAATGTCAGCTGCTATTATTATGCCCCCCCCCCCCCGCCCCGCTCTGGCTCTCTCTCTCAGTCACTAGCAGGCTGGACTATCAGCTCCTCCCACATATATGCACATACACACACAAAATGGTAAACCATACTCATGCCGCTCTACAAATAAGGGTCCTTCCGTGCCATGAAATTTTCTTGCACCCTTTACTGATACTGTGTTTCCCCAAAAGTAAGACATCCCCCGAAAATAAGACCTACTTACAGTTTTGCCTCTCACTGAAATATGTGTAAGGCATCCCCGTGAAAATAAGACCTAGCGCATCTTTGGGAGCAAAAATTAATATAAGACACTGTCTTATTTTCGGGGAAACAGGGTATCATGAGGAGACTCCCCTTTGTGACAGCCTTCCCCATCCTGAGAGAGGATGCCTTCTGGCCTGAGACCCTCGCCTGCCCCCCATGTCCTAGCTCTACTATGAGACCTTACCCAAACATGATGCTCATGACTTTGTTACCACCACCCCCAGCCTGGAAAGCATCTGGCCCCTCAGGACACTGCGATACCCTGCACTGAATTTCACACAAGGGCTCAACTCCAGCGGGCTCAGATCAAGCCCCACCACTCTGTGTCTCTCTCCCCAGTCAGAGGGACCCCACTCACCTCTCTTCAGGGAGTCAGGGCCTGGGCCAATACCTGCAAAGGAACAAAGTGACCCTGTTAGCATCCTTCCGGCTCCTGTCTGCTTTGGAGAGCATCTCACTTGGGAAGTCCCTGGTGTGATCACACTCTCAGCCCTCCTGCTGCAGGCTCTGCATAATCTCTGAAGGGCCCAGGAAGCCTTCTCTGGAAATGGAGGAGTCGAATGCAGGACTGTTCACCCTCCAAAACCCATGAGGCCAGGACTTTAGCCCTTTGTCCTCTAGGATCTCAAGAGGCTACTGACCCCATTCCCGTCCTCCCTCAAGATCCTAATCTGGGACCCCACCCTCCTCCTCCCTCAGACTCAAAAATCCAGGTCTCAGTCCCTTTCTTTCTCAAAACCTAAGAACTGGGCCCCACTCCAGCTTCCTTCTCCTTCAGATCCAGGATTCTAGGCTCACAGCATCCTCCTTCCAGAGTTCACATCCCAGTCCCCCAACTTCAAAGACCTGAGCAGTACTGGGGGCTGGGGAAGAACAGGAGGTTCCGTGCTCACTGTCATACCATTATCACACCAACATGTGTGGACATGCCAAGACACACGTGAACTCACAACCCAAATCTCCACACCTGGATTTCCATGGACATACCAGCATGATCTCTGTACCCCTTACCCTCCACTGACTCTAGGCCTGGGATATGGACACACTTGTGTCCATGGTGCCCAGCATACCACAGGTCATGCCACTTGGGCCCCAATCTCACAGGGCTTGGAAGCAAGGTCAGCCTTGTTCTGGGGACACAGGCATGTCTGTGCATACAACCCTGCACATATGTGCTTGAACATACACGACCCCACTCCCAAGAGACCAACACTGATGCATAAATGGACTCATAACATAGACAGAGACATACCCTCAAGGTTGATACACCTGCACACAACCACATATGTACAACATTGACTTTTCCTTGCACATTCACCAACAGACGCACAGACATGACAAACTCATGTGCCCCCTTGCAGACAACCAGGTACATGCAACTATAACAGATATACCCTTGTACACCCACCAACACATAGGGGCACACACATAAAACAGATACTTGCACAATCAAAGATATACAGGTACACACTCTTAAATGCCCAAATATACTCAGACAACTTCATATATCCCCATGATGCAGTCACAAAGCTGATGCATTCCTATACCAACAGATGTACAAATGCACACACTAGTTGACATACACTTCATACACATACACAGAACCACAAGCACACACAGTGACACAGTCAACAGTTAGGCACAGATTCACACACACACACACAGGAATGGACACATCCCTCCCAGCCCTGAAGCACCCTCACCCACCTACTAGGCAGGCCAAAAAAATCCTAACATCCCTCCTTCCCACCATACCACCCCTCACCAGAGCATGCATAAGCCAGGGCCAGAGGTCAGAGTTCAGCAGGTGGAATCTCAGAGGCTTGAGGGGCTGAGTCCTAAAATACTAGCCCAAGGCAATCCTCCCATCAGCTGCCCAAAGGTCCCCTAGCCTGGCCAACTGGACACAGGCAATTCTGGCCCCATCTGCAGAAATCTGGCCGTTGGGGACATTGGGGTGGGGTGGGTGGGGAAAGGCCGGGTGTGCTTGCCTCCCCTCGGGCCCATCTGTCCAACCCTGGCCTCTCATCCTTCCATCTGTCCACCTACCGGCGCCCATCCTCCCTACCCAACCCCACCCCCACCCCCGCCCCCAGCCACGGGGAAGGCAAAGACATGGCTGTCTCCCCCAAGGACCGCTGAGGACCCCCCTATGCAGTTGACATGGCCCAAGGGAGCAGCGAACTCCCCTCCCCCAAACCCACACAGAGGCCTGGCCCCACCAGGCACTGAGCCCCAACCCCTAGCCGGAACCTGACATGGTCGCACAGACACACACCCTCGGAGACATACTACCCGCAGACACACACGAGCGCACACGCACACACACGCGCGCACACACACACACACACACACACAAATGGACACCCGAGCGGGCACGCCCGGCTACACAGACCCTCAGATGGACATCCAATCTGGACACAAACACCCGACGCAGCTAGCCGCGCTCACACGCTGGCTGGGGGTGGGGGGGAGACCCACACCTGGGCACACAACCCACGCACACACACCTGCACACAGCCCCTCCGATGGGCTCGCGACAGCCCCCCAGACACACAGCCGGAGGGGCAGCCACTCAAAGGGGCTGCCCCTCGGTGGAGCACACACGCACGGCCGGACCCAGCACACACCCGGATGGCCACACAAGCAGGCGCCGCACACGCCGGCGCCGGGCACACACAGGGCCGCGCGAGCGCACGCCGGCCCCGCCGCAGCGCCGCGGACACACACTCACGCTCGCGCGCTCACACCCGCGCTCACACCGGCGCCCCCGCCCGCCGCCTCCCTGGCCGCTGCGGGCCGCGCTCACCCAGCCCGGGGGGGGCCCCGGGCCGGGCCCCGCCGCCACCGCCTCGCTCCGCGCCATGGTGGGGGGAGGGCCGGGGGAGGGGGCGCGGTGCCGCGGGGCCGCCTCCCTCCCGCCTCCCGCCCTCCCTCCAGAGCCGCCGCCGAGCTCCGCCCTCCGCGCCGCCCGCCGCCGGAGCCCCGCCGCCACCACCGCCGCAAGGGGAGGGGTGGCTCCGACCGGAGAGGGCGGGCGGACGAGGAGGCTGCACAACCCAGACCCCTCCCCACTGCAGAGCCGTGGGCCCGCCCCCGACCTCTCCCCAGCCCCACCTCCAGCCTTGCCGGCCTCCCAAGAGACCCCCACAGACCACGCCCCGACTGGCATGGGCTCTTCCAATGGAGACCTCGGATCATGTCCCAGTGCCCAGATGGACCTCAGACCATGCCTTACCTCCTTTGAGGACCCAGAACATGTTCTACAGCCACCCAGGAACACAAGCCAGGTCCGTCCTACTCTCCTTGCTGACCTCAGACTCTGCCTATATCCTATCAGGGACCCCAGACCATGTCCTCAAATTCAGGGGGACCTCATATCATATGTATCAACATCCAAGGGGATCCAGAGCACCCCCATCAGGGACTAAATCATACCCCAACATTCAGGTGCACCCCAAACCACACCCCATCCCTCAAGGACCCCCCAGACCATATCCCAACATCCAAACAGAACCCAGACCATATGTCAACATCCAGGCACCCAGGACTACAAACCATATCCCACTCTTTTTGGGGGGACCTCAGCCATGTTTTTCCACCTTCTAGGACTTCAAACCATTTCCGGACTCCCGATAGGGACCCCAGATTGTATCTAAATTCTAAGCGTCCCAAATATGTCTTTTATGGGAGATGCTAAACTTTCCTTATTACCTCCATTGGACCCAGATCATCCTCCCCTCCAAGGCACCCCTTGGTTTCCAGAATCCCTGATTTGCCCCAGATTTGCCCCAGATTTATTCCCACCCTCCCCTCCAGATTTATCCCTGTGAAGACCCTGCCTCCTCCCTGTTCCTATTCCCTCTCTTACCCTGCAGACCCTTCCCGCTTCCCTGTGACTTCGGTGGAATCCAGGATTCCTTGATCCTTTCCTTGTTCAGACTCCTTTGCCCAACTTTGATGTAAGGACCCCCTGCCCCTCCCCCAAGTCCCATTGAGTATCTCAGGCCACTCTTCATCTTTTTCTGAGATATTCACTGAGCCCCGAAACCCAGCAAGGCCTCACTTCAAAATGTCTTATTTCACTCCCCCATATCCCTCGATGCCCAAGCCCTTTCAATTTTAGATCCCATTGTATCAAAGTCCTCCCCTAAACCACTTCCCTAAATTCTTCCTTACTATGTCATCACACAAAGACTGCCCTGACCTTCAGATCAAGTGTAATACTGAGCCTCCCTCTAGTGAAACGTGACCACACTCACAACAATTAGGTCCCCTCCCTCCAGGGACACAATCCCCCTTCACCCCCAGCCCCCACCCCCGCCCCATCTCCATCACCTCACACCATGGGTCCTGGAGCTTCCTGTGGACATCCAGAGCTGGGAAAACACAAGTGGGAGAAGAATAACAGCAACAGTCGACAGCACTACTTGTGCCAGAAATGGTTCCACGGCTTCACACAGATGACTCCATTCACTCTTCCTAAGAGCCAGATAAGGAGATGTCATCACTATCCCCATTTTACAGATGAGGAAAATTGAGACAGAGAGGTTTAGTCACTGGCTTGAGGTCACATGGCTAATAAGTGGCAGAACAGGGTGTAGGTGAAGGGGAAAGAGAGTGAGGGCAGGCCTGGGATGGACACAAGTTGGAAAGGAGAGGGTGAGAAGAAAGGTAATAATAAGAGACAGACATATACAGAGATGGAGAAACAAAGAGCCTGCACCCCTGCAGAAGCAACCTCACTCACAGAGCATGTGTGGGCCTGCAAGCTCTTCACCTCATCTCCAATCACTTATCTTCTGGCCTCAATGATGACTTTTCTATTCCATTTCATCCCAGCCCCTGGACCTTTTCCCCCTTCCATGGCTGATTCTATCTTTTCCTACAAGTCTTTTTTTTTTTTTTTTCCTAAGATTTACTTTTATTGTTTTTGACAGAGAGAGATACAGAGACAGAGTGAAGGGGGTGGGCCCAGAACGGTTTCCATAGTTGCACATCATTGGTTTTTCCACATAGTTTCATTCCACAGGTGGGAGTGAGGCTGCACAGGGCAGGAACTGGGCTGGGGTCTCACCCCGGTGAGAACTGAACTGGGGGCACTCCCCAGTTCAGCATACTGAACTGGGGGCACTCCCCAGTTCAGCATATGGGTCTGCACAGGCCGGGGCCAGGATTCGATCCTCGTTCCCCGGGGCTGCAAAGTGAGCGCTCAACCCACTGAGCCATCCGGCTTCCCCTTTTCCTACAAGTCTTAATTCAGATATAACCTCTTCAGAGTTGCCTTCCTTTCCTATCTCCAATTGACACTCCCACCCCCACCAACGGTCCTGATGTCTGCAAATTACTTTGAAATGCTTAACAAAATAAGATGAGTTGATGGGTAGATAGAGGGATGGATATATGATAAAGCAAGTGCAGTAAAACATAAATATCTAGGTATATGAGTGCTTACTGTAAAATTATTTAGACTTTGCTGCATGTTTGAAATTTTTCATAATAAATGTTGGGAGGAAAAAAATGCTGGAGGACTCTCCTAGAGACAAAAAACAAATTGCCCCAAGGGCTCCCACCACTTCTATCAGATCACCTAATTTTATTTCCCTCATAGCACTTATCATTCTTGGTAACAACCTTGTTTGCCTATTTGTTTGCCTATTTATTGCTTACTTGTTTGTTTAGTGCTTAGTCATTGAAATGTAAGCCTCCTGAGAGAAGTGGCATAATAGGCTTTTCTCCAGTGTCCAGAAGACCGATTGGCACCCAGTAGGTGTTCAGTAAACATATGTTCCTAAATGCCTCTTGGAAGAGGACTTGGGAGCTAGGTCTGCTGCAGACTCACTGAAGAAGCTACACTCAGGAACAACCATCCTCTCCGAGCCTAGGGTCACTAGAAGGGAAAGGTACACCCCAGCAGCTGGGTTGTGCTCCAGGATGTCAGCGAGTGTGAGTTGGACTGAAAAGAAGGGTAACAGGTATTACTAGATAGTGTGATTGTTTCCCTAGGACCCTAATTCCTGCCCAGATCAAACTCATTCTTCCCTAACTTAGGCCTCACGCTCCGTCTCTTAAGGCTCCATCCTAAAGCAAAATCCCCACCCTTATCTGAACTAAACAAAACCCCTTTAGTACCCACCACCAAGCCTGAGCCCCACTCCTTAGACACCACCCTAAAATATATACTAATATATGTTCAGACTTGCCTGGGCCCCAGTTGCAAGTCTAAGCCCCACTCCTCAGTCCCAGGCATCCACCTAAGATTCCACCCCATAGGAATCTAGTTTTCAGCCTAATTGACACTGGCCCCTCATGCCTGGTCTGAGTCCTCCATTCTCAGCTGCCCCTAAAATCCAGCCTCTACCCCTCCAACCTAAGCCCTGCTTACATTCTAGGTTAGCAGGGATAAGTGCCCCAGGGAAAGCCTAGGGCCAGAATTCAAAAATTAGGGAACTTGGATCTGTGGGAGCCTAGAAAGGAGGTTGGTGAAAAGGGAGAAGGTGGTCCTAGTTTGTACCGCCCCCTCAAAAGAGTGGCCCCAAACCTAAAGCCACGCCCCACTGTGCTGACTCTTCATTGAATAGTGTATTCTGTTCTGGCTTCTCTGATTGGTTCTTCCAAAATCCCTCTAGCCAAACTTACTCTGCATTGGGCTGCCCATCAGAGTCACTTCCTCTGATAGGTCCCTGCTTTCCAAACTCCCTGCTCCTGATTGGGCAACTCCTTGTACATGCCTCTTTCTAATTGGATTGTTTGCAATCATAAGCCTGGATGCAGACAGAAGTTCAACAATTGGGGAAAAGGAGGGATGTTGGGGTGGGGGGGAGAGGAAGAGGAAGAGAAGATGGTCCCCTAAATCACATGCCTGAGAGGGAGTGGCCATTGCCTACAGGATAGCCTTGGGTTAAAGTTCTAACTGTACAGACCCACTAGCTGTGGGACTTAAGGCAACAATTTTTTAGCTTCTGGGCCTCAGTTTCTTCATCTGTAAATTGGGGATAATAATGAAGCCTTCTTCATGGGTATGAAATGAGTTAATATTGAGAAATACTTATAGAAGTACCTGGCACATAGGAAGCCTTCAGAGAGTTAGCTATTATTAATTTGATCATGTTAAGTGCATGAACTTGGACAAGCCCCTTTGCCTCCCTGACCTCTGCAGGTGGGGAGTGGCTAGACCTCTTAAGTGAATTACCTCTCCTATCCCCAGCCCTCCTCCTCTTCCATCTCTAGCCATGAGGCTATGATCAAGAGAGTGGTAAAGATGTACCTAGCAGAGAGATGAGGGGAGGGGGCATCAGGGCAGGTGTCATAGGAGAGGAGCTCAACTAACCAACCCCTCCCCACCCAGGGGGAATTTCTCTACAGCCCAGTGTAGAGCGATTCTATCCTAAATCCCTCATGCAAGGGTTTGTCCTAATTGGGGACAAGGAGGCAAGGGATGGGCAGAGTGGGGCGATGAGTGGATGGTGTGTTCCAGCTGGGAAGATGGGGAAGGGTTGGAGCTGGGCTTGTGGACTCTCCCCCAGGAATGACAGGGCTGGGGGAGGGGAAGCCCAGGCCCAAGGTCACAGTGCCACTGTTACCATGGCAACGGCCCTGTCTCTACGGGGAACCTGGAAAAGGGTGGGGGAGAGGGAGCTCCCAGGTCCCTGAATCGGATGATTGACATGGAGAAGCAGAGACAGAAACAGTGACTTGCACCTATGAAGACCTGCTCATCTCAGAATTTTCAGAGCCCGGTACACTGTGGGTGCTCAATAAATGTCCCTCAGAAATGGAAACTGAGAGCCTGAGAGAGCCAAATGCTCAGAGACGTCAGAAGGAAGGAGAATCATCAGACAGGGGTGAGTAGGATGTCCCTTTCCTGCCCCCTCAACCTCATATCCCTCAGGGATCCACTGAAGATCTTGGATCTTCTTCACCTTCCCAGTCTTGGGCCCTCATACCTACCCAACCACACAAACCACCCATCCCAGAAACTCCCGAGCCTCAGCAGCAATTATGTTTGATCTTTCAACGACTTTTCTGCCTTTAAATTCTTCCTGTCTTGGGACTCACTGAGAAAGTACCATTCAGTGCAAGCTAATGCCTGCTAGCCCCTAGAGCTGGGATGGGGGAGGGAGGAGGAGGGGAAACAGGCACTTTGCCTCCTTTACCCTCAGAGACTTAGATATTCTTATGTCCCTTGGGAGTAGCCCCTCCCTGGATTCAAATATTCCCCCAATTCTTCCAGAAAACTGAACCTCCCTCATGTCCCTACTAGGAAACCCTATGGGCCCCTCCCTCCCTTAGAAACAGGTAGTCTCCCTTTCCTCCTAGGACTGGTCAAGCATCCACTTGCTCTGCCTGCCCTCTGCTGGCTAAAGGCTGGTACTGCAGGGACTGTCGGCTAGCGCTCACAACGAGAAATAAGAAACTGAAACCAGACGAAGGATCTCTGAATTCTTGCATTTTAATTTCTTTAGGGTCTCAGATGCTCAGGTCCTACGGATCCAAGTACCCATTTCCTTTGAGAACTTAGACATCAGGAATTCAGATCCCCAGCCCAGAGATCAACGAAAGAAAGACAACTTCTCTTGGAGCCAAGCCTCGGTGAGGTCATCAGTGGTGCGGATTTCAAATACCTGGGCAGGGAGAGTTCTCCGTATTTACTGTCCACTCAGCAAGGACTCTGGTCCGGCCCCCTCTTCCCTCAGACCAGGAGACCAGGTCCCCTGAACCCTCCTCCAGCAGACCCAGGAACCCATCCCTCAGCCCCGTCCTCCCTCAGACCCAGGAGCCCAGACCTTTGTGAGTTCTGCCGTCTGCACCAGTCTGTTTTTACTCCCTGCATACATCATCTGTTGTTCCGGCTTGCAGCCTGCATTGGGAAGAAAAAGGAACATAACTAGGGGACACCAGGGTGTTCTTTAAGGCTCCAGTAATGTCTTACAGGCCCTGGAGTTTCCCAAGGGTCCTTGGAGCTGTTCAAGGGAGTCCCTAGAGGTTACAGTCAGTTTCCAGTTTTGTCTAGGGGCTTGAAGCTATTCTGAGGGTCTCTGGGGATGGCTTAGGGGCCAGACAAGAATTTCTAGGTAAAATGAAGAGGTGAGTTTACTTATCCATCTGAGGACTGAGAAGGATGGGTGGGGTCTTAGGGAATCTGAGCCCCAACCTCCACCCCACTGCCCTCCTGGTACTCACACACCACGCACAACACATATGTCACTCACTCAGGTACTCATCAAGTCACACTCACACACGCACACACACAGGCACCTACTCACAGTCACACACACCTGCACTCATATACACACTTTTACACTCCCACACACAGAATCTAAGACCCTCTTCTCAGGATGGGTAGAGCTGTGTCTCACCTACAGGGCTGGAGAAGATGAAACACAAGGGGTAGGACACTCGACCATCTTCATGCACGTACTTGTAGCTGTAAACCACGAACCTACACCAGTGAAAGGGAATTCAAACTCAGGACTTCGGCCTAGAGCCCAGGCCCAATGCCCTGTTACCTAAGTCCACAACTTTGAAATCTTGCCTCAATCTGAGAACCTAGAGTTAACCATTGAGACCCAAGGTACTGGCCCCAAACACAGTAAATGATCAGAAATAACAATAAACTTAAGTGCTAAATAGAATTACCATATGATCCAGCAATTCCATTTCTGGGTACTTTCCAAAGAAAATGATAGACTAATTCAAAAAGATATATTATACCAAAAAGATATGTAGCCAAGATATGGAAACAACCTAAATGTCTATCAATGAATACATGGATAAAGAAGATGTGGCAATCTTATTAAGTGAAGTAAGTCAGACTGAAAGAATCAGGAATCATGACCTCACTTATAGGTGGAATATAAAACTGAAAGTAACAAAGACACAGAGACCTGTGGACACAATAGCTGGGTGATTGCCTGAGGGAAGGGGAGGAGGGGGGGAGGGACAGTGGGAGGGGAGGTGGGCGTGGGCACCAGCATTATGGACACACTCAATAGTTTGGTGGGGGAGGCTGGGATGGCTCAGTGGGTTGGGCACTCGCTTTGCAGCGCCAGGGACCAAGGATCAAGTCCCGGCCCGTGCGGACCCATGTGCTGAACTGGGGAGTTCCCTCAGTTCAGTTCTCTCTCTGTCTCTGTATCTCTCT
>PVKE010012144.1:0-38889 GCA_004027555.1 Craseonycteris thonglongyai
ACAGAGACCTATAGACACACTCAATAGCTTGGTGATTGCCAGAGGGAGGGGGAGGAGGGAGGAGGGAGAGAGGGAGAGAAGGTGGGAGAGGGCACCAGCATTATGGACACACTCAATGGTTTGGTGGTTACCAGGATAGGGGGGAGGGGCAGGGGGACAGTTGTGGGGGGAGGTGGGAGTGGGCACTAGATATAAGGTGATGGAAGGGGAACTGATACTGAGTGATGGGCACATAATACGATGCATGAATGATGTGACGTGGACTTGTACATCTGTAAACTGTCTAATTGTTACCAACCAATGTAACCTCATCAAATTTAACAATAAATTAAAAAAAAAAAAAAATTTCCTTTCTCACATGCTGACCATGTATTCTGGCTTTATAAAAGTACACATTGTTTATAACACATTCCTTGTGGAGGTTACAAATATTCCCAAGACCTAGACTCCAGAACATTCCCCAAATCACTTTTTCTACATTTTATTGGTCAAAACAAGTCACAGGAATAGCTCAAATTCAAGAAGTCCCCAAGATGGTGGCATGAGAGGAGCTCTTGAAACCACTGCTGGGAAGACAACGATTTAAACAACTAAAATCCAGCCAGAGAATCCCTAAGCAACACATGGCCTGAGCTGAGGGACCCACTCATGGCAAGAAAATACCTAAAGCTGGAGAAAGGGAGGTGACTGAGAGAGATGGAAAGGAAGCAGTGTGGAGACATACTGCAGAGCACAACCAAGAGACATACCCGGTGACTGACCCAGAGGCTGACCCAGAGACCAGCAGAGGAGAGACTGACTGAGGTGGGAGTATAGGAGCACAGGTCCAAGTGCAGAATGACTCTGGGTGGGAGGGAGGCCTAGAACAAACAAAGGTGGAGGCACAGCCAGCCAGATGTGGTGGGCAGCAAAAGAGGGTGCAGCTGACTGCAGTGACAAGCCACAGTGGGAGTACAAGGGAAGCAGCCATGGTGTGGTAAGGATGGCCATAGGGTGGTGCAGGAGGCCAGAGCTAGGCACCAGTAGCAGCCAGAGATCAGTGCGGGTGACCAGAGTGAGGACCCAGCTGCTAGCATGTGGGTCAGGGGGCTGGAGCTGGGGGCCCACAGAGCATAAGGCTGGCCAAAAGAGCGGGAGGTGGGCATTCTGGTGACTAGAGTACCAGCACTGGGACACTGCTGGCGGCTAAGTGCAGGGTGGCCCTTGATGAGGTAGGGCCCCAACCAGAGCACTGTGTGGCCTTGAACACAGAGCCTGGCTATTTCCCCTTGCTCTCTACGAAGGCTCACCCCGCTGGCTCCATTCAGAGCCTGACTTCAATGAGCTGCTGCCAGGAAGCCACCATTACCCCATGATGCAAACAGACCTGCACTTTTCCCAATGAACCCTGCCCCTACCTTTTCCACTGCAGCCAGCAGAGGAAAGCTGCCATTACCCTGTGACACAAACAGACTTGCACCTTTCCCAACAAACCCTGCCCCCACCTTTCCCACTGAATCCAGCAGAAGGATCTAGGAAAACTGAAGCACAGGTGTGGCAGCTTCTGACTGCAGTGGAATCTTGGAGGCATAGAATACCATCCTGACCATACCTTCCAAAAGAGAAGGCATACAGAGACCAGGGAAAATGAGTGTAAGAGAATTCCACCTTCTAGAGATTCTTCCACTGTGAGAAACAAAAATAAAAATTAAAAATAGGGAGAAATATTAAAAGATACTGCAACAAACCAGCTAGAAAGTAAAACAAAGATTCCTTCACGTCTACCAAGGGAAAAGTCCTCAGGTCCAGGAAAAGAAACATGCCAAAAGTGATGAAGACCCTTATGAACAAAGGTGCTCAGAAAGAAAGAGAAAAATCTCCAAAAAAGAAACTTAAAGATATAGAAACATAGAAGCTTAAAGACACAGAAGTCAAGAATGCAATTCTGAAAACATTCACACAGCTCAAAAAACAAAACAAAACAAAAAAAAAACTAGCAGAGTACACAGAGTGAGCTAAGTAATCTCAGTAAGAAAATTGAATTTATAAAAAAGAAGCAAATAGAAATTCTGTAGAGGGGAAGCCGGGATGGCTCAGTGGGTTGAGCACTCACTTTGCCGTGCCAGGGACCTGGGATCGAATCCGGGCCCCGGCCCGTGCGGAACCATATGCTGAACTGGGGAGTTCCCCCAGTTCAGTTCTCTCTCTGTCTCTGTAGCTCTCTCTCTCTGTCAAAAATAAATAAAATATTACAAAAGAGATATTTAAAAAACAACAACAACAACAACAACAACAAAAGAAATTCTGTAGATAAACAACACAATAAAAGTAATGAAAAATAATGAAATAGCTAGCATAGGAAGCAGAGCTGATCAAATGGAGGAAAGAATTAGTGAAATTCAAGGCAAAAATTTGGAAATGTCACAGAAGGAAGAAGAGAGAGATCTAAAAGCTAAAAGAAATGAATGATATCTACAAGAACTATCTGACTCCATTAGAAAAAATAGTATAAGAATAATGGGTATTCCAGAGGGAGTTGAGAATGAGATAGGCACAGAGAATTTACTCAGCCAAATAGTAGATGAGAACTTCCCAAATCTATGGCAAGAACTAAAACCTCAAATTCAAGAAGGAAACAGAACCCCTAGCTACTTGAGTCCTAGTGGACCCTCTTGAAGGCACATTATACTAAATACAGCAAAGATCAAAAACAAAGAAAGAATGCTCAAGGCAGCCAGAAAAAAGAACACAATAATCATAAAGGAAAGCCCATCAGACTATCACCAGATTTCTCAACAGAAATTCTACAAGCCAGAAGGGAATATAACAAAGTATTCAAAATATTAAAGGAGAAAAATACCAACCAAGAATCCTGTACCCAGCAAAGTTATCCTTTACATAGGAAGAAGGAATAAAGACTTTTTCAGACGTACAGAAATTGAGGGAATTCTTCACCACAACAACAGCATTTCAAGAAATACTATAGGAGGCAATTGGACCTGAAACAAAAAGTAAATACCCTGTTTCCCCGAAAATAAGACAGTGTCTTATATTAATTTTTGCTCCCAAAGATGCGCTAGGTCTTATTTTCAGGGGAGGTCTTATTTTTCCATGAAGAAGAATATGGTACACATTTATTGTTGAACAAAAAAAGGAAATTTATTACCTGTATATGGTGTGGTAGTAGTTGTCATCACAAACCAGCATAACCAGACAAACTGCGAATCCTACAGTATCAAGAATTTCTTGTTACTACCATTATTTCCATGTACAACAATCTATGGTACATTTATTTATTTATTCAGTGATAGTCATGTCATCATCTTCTGGAACATCACCATAACCATCCAAACCCTGAATTTCCTGGTGAATTTCTTGTGACTCCATTTCTTTCAGAATCAGTGGACCAAATCTCTCATGTTTAGCAATAGCACTGTCCTTAAATGAGTACTTCTTGTCAAGATAGCCTGCTCGTAGTGCATTTGAAATGCAACTGTCAGTGATTTTCTCCCATGAATTCTTCATCCAAGTCACAACCTCTTGCAGTTTAGGTTTCACAAAGTTTCCACACTGATTTCTCTCCATTCTATTTTCAATGTAGTCATTAATTCCCGCGGGACTCACTGTCTAATTGTGAGTCAGCCAGACTCCATCAGGGCAGAGCGAGAAGCAGGTGGCAGCTTGTCCTGGTGGTGGCGTGGGCTCTCTGATTAAAAGAGACCTCGCACTTCCTGTCTGCTCCAGCTGTGCTGCGGCCAACAGTGAGCTGCGCGGCGGCACCAACCGCTAGTCCAGAGTCCAGAGTTACAGTAGCTTTGGGGAGGGCCTTATTATCGGGGAGGTCTTATTTTCAGGGGGATGCCTTATATTTCAGCAAGAGGCAAAACTGTAAGTAGGTCTTATTTTGGGGGGATGTCTTACTTTCGGGGAAACACGGTAGGGATAAACTGGAACAATGAAAATATAAAAGGAGAGGAAGTAAAGGCTTAAATTTTTAAAGCGAACGGAGGTAAGAAACATCCTTAAGAAAAGGAACCACTGCATATATGAAAATTTCTTTATATAAAGTTCATGGTAACTACTGAAAAAGAACTTAGAACTTGGACACATAACAATAAAAGAGGAGAAAACAGAAAAAAAACCAAAAACAGTCATAAACACCATCAAACTAAAATAACCAATGGGAATAAAAAGGCAAAGATGCAATTAAAAAAAAAAACAAAAACCTATCAGAAAACAAAAAGATAAAATGGTTACAGGAAATTCTCATATATCGATCATCATCCTACATGTAAATAGATTGAACTCGCCAATAAAAAAACATAGAGTAGCAAACTGGATTAAAAAATAAAACCCAACTTTATGCTGCCCCCAAGAGACACACACACAAGGAAAAGTACAGACTCAAAGTGAAAGGGTGAAAGAAAATATTCCAAGCAAATGGCACCCAGAGTAAAGCAGGGGTAGCCATACTCATATCTGATGAAGCAGACTTTAGGATGATCAAAAAGATAATAAGAGAAAAAGATGGACATTTCATAATGATAAAGGGATACAGAGACAGAGAGAGAACTGAACTGGGAGCACTCCCCAGTTCAGCACATGGGTCCACACGGGCTGGGGCTGGGATTCGATCCTCAGTCTCTGGCGCTGCAAAGTGAGCTCTTAACCCACTGAGCCATGTCGGCTCTCCACCCCTTTTTTTTTAATTCTTAAAGATTTATTTTTGTTTTTGACAGAGAGAGAGAGAGATACAGAGACAGACAGAAGGGGGAGGGCCTAGAACAGTCTCCATCATTGCACATCATTGGTTTTTCCACATAGTTTCATTCCACAGGTGGGCGCGGGGCTGCACAGGGCAGGAACTGGGCCGGGGTCTCACCCCGGTGAGAACTAAACTGGGGGCACTCCCCAGTTCAGCATATGGGTCCACACGGGCTGGGGCTGGGATTCGATCCTCGGTCCCCGAGGCTGCAAAGTAAGCGCTTAACCCACTGAGCCATCCCGGCTTCCCAATTTTTTCTATTCTTTATTTCATTTAGTTCTGCTTTAATTTTTATTATTTCCTTTCTTCTGCTGGCTTTGGGTGTTCTTCTTTTTCTAACTTGAAGACATGATAATAGGTTATGTACTTGTGTTTATTCTTGAGATAGGCCTGTAGTGATATAAATTTTTCTCTTATTACTGCTTTCTCTGCATCCCAGTAATTTTGATATGTTGTGTTTTCATTGTCTTTTTTTTTACATATTTTTAATCTCTTCTTTAATTTTTTCTTTGATCCAGTCATTTTTTAATAACATGTTCAATCTCAATGTATATGTGGTTTTTTCTGCTTTCTTTTTGTAGTTGACCTCCAATTTCAAAGTTTTGTAATCGAAGAATACACTTGGTATGATTTCCATCTTCATAAATTTGCTGCGGCTAGCTTTGTGTCCCAGCATGTGGTCTATCTTTGAGACTGTTCTGTGTGCAGCAGAAAAGAATGTATATTCATGTTCTATAGGATGAAGTATCCAGTAAATGTCAATTATGTCCAATTGTTTTAATGTATCATTTAGAGCTTATATTTATTTATTTATTTTCTGTTTGGATGATCTGTCCATGGCTGTCAATGGGATGCTTAAGTCTCCTAGTATAATCGTGTGTTTGTCAGCTTCTCCTTTTAGATCTGTTAGTAGTTGCTTTGTAAATTTTGGTACTTCTTGGTTCTTTGAAAAAATTAATAAAAATGACAACCCCCTGACTACACTCATCAAGGGAAAAAGAGAAAACACAAAAAATCAGAATTAGAAATGAAAGAGGGGAAATTACAACTGATACCACACAAACACAAAGGACCGTACAAGAATACTATGAAAAACTATATGCCACCAAATTTTGCAACCTAGAAGAAATTGATAAGTTTTTAGAAACATATAGTCTACCTAGATTGAATCAAAAAGAACTGGATTACCTAAATAGACCAATCAACAGTAAGGAAATTGAAACAATCATCCAAAACCTCCGCAAAAGCGAGAGTCCAGGACCAGATGGTCTCATTATCAAGTTTTACCAGGCATTCAAAGTGAAACTCACACCTATCCTCAAACTTTTCCAAAACATTGAAGAACAGGCAATACTTCCCAACTCATTCTATGAGGCCAATATTACCCTAATATCAAAGCCTGGCAAGGACATCACAAAAAGGAAAACCATAGACCAATATCTCTGATGAACATCGATGAAAAAATCCTAAAGAAAATACTAGCAAATAGAATACAACAGTGCATTAAAAAGATTATACATCATGATCAAGTGGGATTCATCCCAGGGCACAAGGATGGCTCAACGCATGCAAATCAATCAACGTGATACACCACATTAAAAATGAAATATAAAAACCATATGATTATATCAATTGATGCAGAAAAAGCATTCGACAAGATACAACACCTATTTACGATCTAAACACTTAATAAAATGGGTATAGAAGGAAAGTACCTCAACATAATGAAGGCCATATATGACAAACCCTTAGTGAGTGTCATACTGAATGGGGGAAAACTGAAACCTTTCCTTCTAAAGTCAGGAACAAGGGAAGCTGGGATGGCTCAGGGGGCTAAGCACTCACTTTGCAGCCCCAGGGACCAAGGGCCAAATCCCAGCCCCGGCCCGTATAAACCCATTAGCTGAACTGGGGAGCTCCCCCAGTTCGGTTCACACAGGGGTGAAACCCTGGCCCAGCTCCTGCCTTGTGCAGCCCTGCACCCACCTGTGGAATGAAACTATGTGGAAAAACCAATGATGTGCCACTATGGAGACTGTTCTGGGCCCTCCCCACTCTCTCTCTCTCTCTCTCTCTCTCTCTCTCTCTCTCTCTCTCTGTCTCTCTCTCTCTCTCTCTGTCTAAAACAATAAAAACTAAAATCTTTAAAATCAGGAACAAGATAGGGATGTCCCCTGTCACCACTGCTATTCAGCACAGTGCTGGAAGTTCTAACCAAAGCCATTTGGCAGGAAAAAGAAAAAAAAGGCATCCAAATTGGAAATGAAGAAGTTAAACTGTCACTTCTTGCAGATGACATGATCCTTTACTTAGAAAACCCTAAAGACTCCACCAGAAAACAATTACAACTAATAAATGAATATAGTAAAGGTGAAGGATACAAAATCAATGTACAAAAATCCACAGCACTTTTATATACAAATAACAAAACTTCAGAAAAAGAAAGGAGAAAAATGATACTGTTTGCAATCAAAACAGAAAGAATAAAATACTTAGAAATAAACTTAACAAAGAACGTGAAGGACTTATACAAAGGAAACTATCAGACACCATTAAAAGAAATTGAAGAAGATACAAAGAAATGGAAAAATATTCCATGTTCATGGATTGAGAGAATCAGCATAGTTAAAATGCCCATATTTCCCAAAGCAATATACAGACTTAATGTAATTCCCATCAAAATCCCACAGATATTCTTTTGAGAAATAGATTTTTTTTAATTATCAGATTCATATAAAACCACAAAAGACACTGAGTTGGCAAAGCAATCCTCTACAATAAGAATAAGGCTGGAGGCATCACGCTCCCCAACTTCAGTATATACTACAAAGCCTCAATAATCAAAACAGCTTGTTATTGCAGAAAAACAGACATACAGACCAATGGAACAGAATCCGAAACCCAGAAATAAACCCATAAATATATGGACAGATAATCTTTGACAAAGGAGCAAAAAATATACAATGGTGAAAAGAAAGCCTCTTCATTAAGTGGTGCTGGGAAAATTGAGAAGCCACATGCAAAAGAATGAATCTGGACTGTGAATTGTCACCACATACCAAAATTAACTCAAAGTGGAGTAAAGACCTCCACATAAGACCCCAAAACAATAAATTTCATAGAAGAAAGTATAGGTACTAAACTTGTAGACCTTCAGCTCAGAGAGCACTTTATGAACTTGACCCCAAAGGCAAGGGAAGTAAAAGCAAAAATAAAAGAATGGGACCATATCAAACTAAAAAGCTTCTACACAGCAAAGGACACCATTAACAAAGTAAAAAGGAAACCAACCAAATGGGGGAAAGTATTTGCAAATAATGCCTCTTATAAGGGGCTAATATCTAAAATATATAAAGAACTCATACACTGAACAAAAAAAAAAATCCAATTAAAAAATGGGCAGAAGACCTACAGACACTTCTCCCCTGAAGATATATGAACAGCCAATAGATACATGAAAAAATTCTCAGCATCACTAGCAATTAGGAATATGCTAATTAAAACCACAATGAGATACCACCTCACACCTGTTAGAATTGCTATAATCAACAAGACAAGGAATAACAAGTGCTGGAGAGGCTGTGGACAAAAAGGAACCCTCATACACTGCTGGTGGGAATGTAAATTGGTAGAACCACTATGGAAGGCAGACAAGGACAGGCCCAGGAGGGGGCTCAGGGTCCTGCCAGGAAGGGGAAACTAGGAATGGAATTGCCATATGACCCAGCAATCCCTCTCCTGGGTATCTACCCAAAAAACCTGAAATCCTTAATCCACAAAGATATATGTGCCCCAGTGTTCATCGCAGCACTGTTCATGGTGGCCAAGTCGTGGAAACAACCAGTGTCCTGTGATAGATGACTGGATAAAGAGGTTGTGGTACATTTATACAATGGAATACTACTCAGCAATAAGAAAAGATGAAATACAGAAACTTATGACAAAATGGACAAACAATGAAAACATCATAATAAGCGAAATAAGTCAGAATGAAAGAATCAAGAAACATATGAGGGGAAGCTGGGATGGCTCAGCAAGTTAAGCACTCACTTTGCAGCCCCAGAGCCCAAGGATCGAATCCCGCGCCCAGCTCAGGCGGACCCATATGCTGAACTGGGGTGTGCCTCCAGTTCAGTTCTTGCCTGGTCCTATGAGGGAGGTTCCCGGCCCAGTTCCTGCCCTGCACAGCCCCATGCCCACCTGTGGAGTGAAACTATATGGGAAACTAATGCTGTCAACTATGGAGACTGCTTTGGGCCCTCCCCCTTCTCTCTTGTCTCTGTCAGAAAAAAAAAAAAAAAGAAACATATGATCTCACTCGGAGGTGGAATATAAAACTGAAAGGAACAAAGAAACAAAAACTCATGGACACAATCAATAGTTTAGTGGTTACTTGAGGGTAATGGGTGAGGTGGGTGGGAGAGCTGTGGGGTGAAGGGAGTAGGGTGAGGGCATCAAATATGATGATGGAAAGAGAGCTGAATCTGGGTGGTAAGTGCATAATGCAATGTATAGACAATGTCATGTAGAATTAATTGTACACCTGGAAACAATGTAATTGTTATCAACCAATGTCACCCCAATAAATTTAACAATTAAAAAAAAATTGGGGGAAGCCGGGATGGCTCAGTGGGTTAAGCGCTCACTTTGCAACGCCGAGGACCGAGGATCGAATCCCGGCCCCGGCCCGTGTGGACCCATATGCTGAACTGGGAGCGCCCCCAGTTCAGTTCTCTCTCTGTCTCTGTATATCTCTCTTTCTCATTCTCTCTCTCTCTCTCGCTCTCTCTCTCTCTCAAATATAAATAAATAAAAAATATATATATATTTTTAAATATATTAAAAAAAAAATTGCTCGAATTCGGGGAAGTCAGGATGCCTCATCAAGTTAAGGACTCACTCTATAGCCCCAGGGACCGAGGATCAAATCCTGGCCCTGGCCTGTGCAGACCCATATGTTGAACTGGGGTATGCTACCCATGTGGGAGGCCCCCAGTTTGTTTCTCACCTCCTGGTTTGGCCCCTGGCTCAAGGAGGCATGCCTCACATGCAGGAGGCCCACAGCGCAGTTCCTGCCCTGCTCAGCCCCTGCCCACCTGTGTGGATTGAAACCTTGTCAAAAAACTGATGATGTACAATTATGGAGATTACTCTGGGCCTTTCCCCTTCTCTCTATCTCTCTCTGCCTCTGTTTCTCTCTGTCTCTGTCAGAAATAAATCTTTATAAAAAAATGAATAGCCCAAATTCAATGACTGGAGGGGGGAGATACAAATACCACATCTTCATAGTAGGCTCTACAAAGAATTTGTGACTATATTTTAATACTCTAGGTAAGAACCTTCCAAATTTTAAGAATATTTTAAATTAAGTACAGAAGTGTTTAAAATAATAAAATAATATTAATATTTTTGTATTAAGAAGAAATGTGATTTTCAACAGTAAAAATGACAGAAGAAAAAAAGGAATTTAGATTAAAAGACACTTAAAGAACATACCCATTAATTGCAATATGCTAACATTATTGGAATCTAATTAAAAAATATAATCTGTGAAAATACACATTGATCACATTTAGGAGACAATTAGAAATTTGATCATTGACTCAATGTTTGATGTTATTAAGGAATTAATAATTTTAGGTGCAATATGAGTGTTTTACTATATTTTGTAAAAGACGTTAAAATGTAGAGATACATACTGAAATATTTACAGGTGTAATAATGATATAATTATCTGGGTGTGCTTCAAAATAATATAAAAGGTGGGGGTGAAAGAGGGTGCAGACAGGGCAAGGTTGGTCATGTATGAATGGTTTTTAAGACTGGTTATGTGATGAATACATGGTGGTTCATTACACTATTATATCTACTTTTGTATATAAATTTATTAGAAAATTTTTATAGTAAGTTTTTAAATTGAAGTTGAAAAAAGGACTCTGAGCATAATGAGTAATTTATATACTTAAATATTGAGTAAAATGTGTCTTGTTAGAATATAACCTCAATTTAAAATGTGCAATTTAATTACTTGATTTTAATTTTATTTTACCTAGTAATATTTCTATGTTTATATTATAACTTTAAATGTTTAATCTGAAATATTGTAAGAGAATTTTTGATTCATTTGATTTAACTTATTAAATTTATGAGTTAAATAAGCACTGAGAAATTTTTGTATAAAAGAAACTCAAGTAGTATGTTAAATTTATAAAAGTAGCTTCATATATTTGAAGATGTTCAATGAACTTAATATGTAAATGGCAGCAAACATTATGCAAAACCCTTGAAAAATGATCTGCTAAAATTTGTTAGACTTAGAATAATAAGGTTTGTTACTTGAACTTAAAACCTATGAGATTTTTCATTTTTATTTTTTAACTTTCATAAATCAGGCAAATTTTAACAATCAATAGAATATAAAAGATGGGAAATTTTTTTTTTTATTCAAGACACCTGAAAATCATTTAAGAATAAAAAGCATTGCAAGAATAAAAAAGAAAAGAAAGTCAATTATGTGAACAGTACCAACCATTTGTATTATAGCCACATGCACTCTGGCTTCTTCTATTAAAACTTCATCTGTTGGGGACTCCTGCTCTTCTTCATCATGAGAAGTATGGCAAAACTGAACAGCATCAGACTAAGTTTTAAAAGCATATAGAGATAATGTTAAAACTAAAACAAAGTGATTAAGAACAGTCAAGTGATTGTTTCAACAAAGATTCAACAACTCAAATCAGAATTGTCAAAATGAAGGGCGATGTATGGGGGATATAGGGAGTCAAGATGGCTCAGTCGGTTGAATGTTCTCATTGCAGCCCCAGGATCCAAGGATCAAATTCCTGTCCCAGCTCCAGCCCATGCAGACCCATATGCTTAACTGAGGTGTACTTCCCACCCCAGTTTGGTTCCCACTGGGTGAGCTTCCCACATAAGAGGCCCCTAGCCCAGTTCCCATCCTGTGAAGCCCTGTGAAGCCCTGTGAAGCCCTGTGCCCACCTGTGGAACAAAACCAGGTCAAAAAATGATGACATACAACTATGGAGATGGCTCTGGGCAAACCACCACCGCCCCCATTTCTTCTCTCTCTCTGTCAAAAACAATAAAATAGATCTTTAAAAAAAAAAAAGAAATGTTGGGTATGCTGGGATGGCTCAGCAGGTTAAGCACTTGCTTTGCAGCCCTGGTGACAAGAGGATTGAATCCGGGGCCCGGCCCATGCGGACCCATATGCTGAACATGGGTGTGGCCTCAGTTCAGTTCTAGCCAGAGTGAGACTCCCATGTGGAAGGCCCCCAGTTCAGCTTCCACCCCAGTTGTGCTTCCCATATAGGAGACCCCCAGCTTGCGGGGCAAACGCTCTATGCAGGAGGCCCCTAGCCCAGTTCCTGCCCTGTGCAGCCCTGCACCCACATATGGGACAAAACTATATCAAAAACTAATGTTCAACTATGGAGATTACTCTGGGCCCTCCCCTTTCTCTCTGTCTCTCTGTCTCTGTCTCTGTTGCTCTCTCTCTGTCAAAAACAATAAAAATAAATCTTTAGGGAGAGGGAATCAACATACGGTGATGGAAAGTGAGCTGATTCTGGGTGGTGAACACATAATGGGATGTATAGACAATGTAATGTAGAATTGTACACCTGGAAACAATGTAATTGATATCAATTAATGTCATCCCAATAAATTTAACAAAAACAAATAAATAAATAAATCTTTTTTTTTTTTTTTTTTTAAGAAATGTTGCTTTCAATTGTGGCATGGTAGCTATTTATTTGGAACTTAGAGGTAAAATTCTTCCCCAAAACTATCCTTTCTTGACTGTTCTCTGAAGCAGCCTGTGTTTTCTGGTTTTCATAACACTTATCCGGGGATCGATCTGCCAGTTCCTCAACCAGTTGGAACATTATCTTGGCAGAAGCCATTCGTAGTTACTCAACCACCCAGTTTGTAAAAACACTTATTCTCCCATAATTGGCAAACAAGATTAGATCACCATGACCTTGTCTGAGAAGGAATTCAAAGAAGTCTTTATACCAAGATAGCAGAACTAGTAAATACACACGCTCCCCACACCCCACCAGTTTTCTGACATTTAATTAGCAGAATCAAGTGTTTTATAATAAATTGAAGCAAGAGAGGCAGCCCCAGGGAGGGAAAATAGAACAAATTTTTACCAGGTATCAACTCACAGGAATGCTGTATTTAATCCTTGTTTTTTGTTCTACTAAGGTCCAATTAACATTTGTCAAAATTTTCTCTGTTTTAAATAAAGTTATTGTGTTTTGTATTATCTCGTGTATGTGTTTAATGGCATTTTGCATGGCCATTTGTCTTGGAATAGAGATAGCACACAAGCCTGTAACAGAGAAAAGCAAGAGCCTTAATAGAATACACTAAAGACTGCAAGGGGAAGCAAAAATGTTGCATCATATAGTGAAATTTTGGCACCATCTGCATAGCCAAACCAGAGTGCTTAGAGCAAGGACAAGTTTTTGTGCAGAATTTTCCAGAAAATTACCCAACTCTCTCTTTCCTTTGGGCTGGATAGCTTAACTATGTCTGGCTCAACCGCTAAAAAATGTTTTGTCAGTTTCCTTTCATTCCCTATAGCTAGAGACATGACTCATTATTTCAAGGAGTCCAACGGGTACTTCTCAAAGTGTGAAAAACTCCCTGTGTCTGCTACAAGTAGAAGGGCTGCTTATTAAATTATGCAAATTCATGGGCACCACCCCATACCTAGAAAATCAGGTTGGCCTGGGAATTTGCATTTTAACAAGTTCTCCAACTTTTTTTTTTTTTAATTCCCCAACATACATTCATGTGCATACCTACAACCACCAGAAATTTAATGCTTTACCCTTAAATGTGTTTACTGGATAAGAAAGTTTCCATTTGCCAACTGATTCTTACACACAAATAAAATTTAAAGGCCACTGCAATGGAGATTTCTCATATTTAACAACTCTGTTTTCTGGGCAGCAAATCTACATGTCCAAAACTTGTAGCAACTTATGTTTTATTGAGGTATGAATGTGAAGTTACAGCTATAAGGCACACTTACCAAAAATGTGAATTTAATTAATGAGCTTAGCCTACTCACTTGAAATACCACCTCAATAAAATGGTTCTCTCGTGTAATTGCATATAAATGTCTCATAAAGAGTTAAAGTTGTTTTTATCTATTTCAGTTTAACTTCATTGCACTTTCTATGGGACATGGTGTGCAATAAGTCACATTTTAAATCTGGGAATTCAAAAAGATCTGGAGGCTTATCCCTCTCTGGTCCAGAGCAAAGACACATTTGACAGTGTGCTGAAGAGTTAGAAGGTGTCAGCTTTGGATTTAAAATTCCCATGGCTAAGACCACACAAGGAGAAAGCTCATTTACTTGCCTAATTATATCGCACCCACATGATGGAGCAAACACCACCTTCCTGTAGCTCTGGGGAAACATAAGTATAAGTGGACCACTTGGTGGCACTACTGTGTTTGAATGAACTCCCTATGTTTAAGATGATCTTGGAAAAAGGATGAGGAAACATCCCTTAAAAGCATTAGGCCATGGGGAAGCCAGGATGGCTCAGTGGGTTAGGCACTCACTTTGCAGCCCCGGGGACCAAGGATCGAATTCCAGCCCAGGCCTGTGCGGACCCATATGCTGAACTGGGGAGTGCCCCCAGTTCAGTTCTCACCGGGGCAAGACCCCAGCCCAGTTCCTGCCCTGTGCAGCCCCGTACCCACCTGTGGAATGAAACTATGTGGAAAAACCGATGATGTGCAACTATGGGGACTGTTCTGGGCCCTCCCCCTTCTCTCTGTCTCTGTCTCTGTATCTCTATGTCAAAAACAATAAAAATAAATCTTAAAAAAAAAAAAAAGCATTAGGCGAGATGCAAGAAGCTGGTTTGAAACTCTCACTGAAAAGACAGTTCTATCAACTGCCTGTTAAATGTGTGCCAGGGAATATTTCTAGAAAACCATTGATTCTGAGAAGATAAAGTACTCACCATATATTTTTGCTGCATAATGAAAATTCTGAGATTCAGTTAATACAAAAATTTTATAATAAAAGAAAAAAGAAGAAAACATTACCATGATAGCAAAACCCCTTGATCTCGCCTTTGGGTATCATAGGAAAAGGAATCACAAGAAAAGGAGCATGGAAGAAACCCAGGTGTCATATCCTAAGCAGAGAGAACAGAGCAGGTCTGAGAGTTCAAGAGCAAATCTTCAGGGATCAAATTTACTTCACCCATGCTCCAGAGTAGACCTTTGGTTTTTCAAAGCATACCTTGCCACTGAAAACAAGAATGAACCCATAACTGGGGAAAAGGGGGATTTGCCAAAAACCTGTTCCATTGCTAGCCCTATCACATAGTAGAGCCCTGTAGCTTTGAGGTGGATTGTCACAGGAAGTTCTGTGGTGGTGTTGATGGAGCACAGTTTCAGGAACGGGCAGGACTGTGAGAAGATACCAGGAGAGCGGTAATGTCTCTTGTGTGTAGGGTACGGTAAATCCACCAGGGCATTTCCCTGTTTAGAAGAACTCTCCTTCAAAGTTATCCTTCCATTGAACTCTTATTAGTTCCATGCTTTCCAAGAAACCTTCTTAATATTAATTTGATTCATCAAGGAACTTGGTATTTAGAGACAAACACCCTGAATGATGATCATAATTATTTCAGACACAGAAATAAATCATCCTTGTTATAAATTAATAAAGCAATTTTCTGCTTTGTCTATATTTTCCTGTGAGTGCAGTGTATGAAAATCTCAAGCAGGACAGGGCTTGGATATTAAAAGATGCTAAGGCCCTACTCTAAGTCTTGGTATAACCCCACCCTACTTTCTCCCTCCTGCCTTGACCCTACTGCTACCAATTAATGTATCCTGGATTTCTCTATTGGCCAGGTCACTATTTGATTTTATCAAGTTTATACTTAAATATAATCTATTTGCATTATTCATCCCAGTGAATAATTAATGAAAGACAAATGTACATTACCTAAAATCCTGGCAAAATGAGCCATCATGTATGAATTTATGCCCAAAGTCATTAACGATATTACTTGCACATACAACATAAACTATAAAACAAAACACACATATAGTTAGAACCAAAACATGAAAAAGTTATCCAAAGGGAATCATTGTTCAATTAACCACCAACCAAATTTCATCTTAATTTACATTATTTTTTTACATTTTTTAAGGTTTAATTTATTATTTTTGACAGAGACAGAGAAGTGGGAGGGCCCAGAGCAGTCTTCATAGTTGTCTGTCATCAGTTTTCAACATGGTTTCCTTAAACACAGGTGGTTGGGGGGCCGCACAGCACCAGAATTGGGCTTGGGGCCTCCCGCACAGGAGGCATGTCCCCTTGAGCCAGGGGCCGAACTGTGGGGAGAGAACCAAACTGGACCTCCCGCATGGAAAGCACAACCCAGTTCAGCATATGGGTCCACAAGGGCTGGGGCCAGGATTTGATCCTTCGTCCCCAGGTATTATGCAAAGTGAGCTCTTAACACGCTGAGCCATCCGGGCTTCCCCTTAATCTACATTATTAAATTCTGCCTCTGATATGTAAACTGAGGCGAAAGTATTGTTTTGTGAACACTGCTTGAATATAATATATTGGGGCAGAAATTACTTTTCAATCTAAATGAGAGATAAAAAAGAGATTTTGTAGTTTCTGGGAGAGATAGAATGCTGAGGGAAGAGTTCTCCACAGCTGCTGCTGGAAGCAGCAGCCACCCAAAACCAGCAAGGTGGGGGCCATTTTGAACAGGGCGAGGAAGAGATGCCAACAACCACAAGCAGGCAGTGGGGACCACAAGAGGGAGAGGGAAGTACAACTGCCACAAGCATTTTACTGCAACTGGACAAGAGGCTCTACAGAAGCAGGAAGAAGCTATGGTGGGCTCTGGGGAGGCACTGTGCAGAAGCAAAAATATAAGCACATTCATGTAGTACTTCTTGGATCTGCCATTTATAACCCATGTAATATAAGGCCAGTTAGCCACTCTGAGCCTTAGTGTCCTTCGTTGAAAAATGGAGTTAGTAGCAATATGTCCTTCAAAAAAGCATTTCCCAAACTTGACTGATAGCAGTACAGCCCCTGCGTGCTTCTTAAAGACACTGGCTCCCAGGCTTCTGCCCTTTGAATTCTGAACTGGAGCCAAAGGGATTTGTATAATAACATCAGACCAATTTGGGAAACACTGTAAAATGATAGTCAAATGTGAGTTAATATTTTCTTGACTTGGTTTTAGGCCAATTCCTTGCACAAAAGAAAACTGAAGGAGCTCAGATGCTGGTTATTATACTTTTCCTTTGAAGCAATGGTGGAAGTAAAAGTTTTGGCAAAACCATAGGCTTGTTTGAATTCCAAATTAATTCCCAGATAATGCCCACATATATAAAGTGTAAATTCTCAGGAAAGGAGGAAGTGGGGGCAGGGGATATGATAGTCCACTTAAAAAATCACTTCCGGGAAAGCTGGGATGGCTCAGCTGCTTAAGCGCTCGCTTTGAAGCCCCCGGGGACCGAGGATTGAATTCCGGCCCCGACCCATGCGGACCCACATGCTGAACTGGGGTGTGCCCCCAGTTCAGTTCTTGCTGGGGCCTATGCGGGAGACTCCTGGCCCAGTTCCTGCCCTGTGCAGCCCTGTGCCCACCTGTGGAGTGAAACCATATGGAAAACTAATGCTGTCAACTATGGAGACTGCTCTGGGCCCTCCCACTTCTCTCTGTCGCTGTCTGTCTGTCTCTCTGTCAGAAAACAATAAAAATAAATCTTAAAAAAATTAACCCTAAAGACATAAATATAATTAGATCCTTAATTCAAACATTTTAAAAACCTTTCTTTCCTTAGTACATTTAACTAGCATTTCAGTTTTTGCTCCCATAGCTAAAGAGGTGTGAGCACTCTAGAGAGGGTATTGCTTTTATGATTTCTGACAACTATTAAGCAGTAGCATTTATATGCTCAATAACATTTATTTAGCTTTTACTAAGTGTCAGATATTTTACTAAGCATCGTTTCAATCCTCAATAAGAAACTGAGATTCCAGAAATCTGGGGAATTCCCCAGGGTCACTCTACTTTGTGAAAGGTGGAACCACGATTCAATCCCAAGTTTCTCTCTATTGAAAAGAATGCATTTCTCAAATCTAATTTTAAAAATAGTTAACTGCTACAAATAAATAAAATGGATAAATACGAATAATCATGAAGTATGATTTTCCCTACCATTTGTGGTGACTCTGATTTTTCATCAGTCAGATTATAAATATCAGGAGCGAACAGTAAGCTAAAAACTCCTTTAATTCCAGAGCATGCTATAACAACTCCCCATCTCCAATTATATTCATAATTTGAGTGCATCAGCATAGGGCTCACTAACACAATAGTCAACAATCTGTAGAGAGAAAAACATTTAAATCATGTCATATGTTAATGTTATTCACGGTTGAAATTATTTACTAAATACTAGATTTCACATAAAATTTTTCAGGAAACAAAAGACAACCTAGCTTATTGGAAAGTTATTCAAACTTCCTGAAACTAACCAATTCTACTATCTTGCACTTAATCCAAATCTTGAAAAATAATGCTAAAAGTTCTATACGAATATAAGAAATTATCATCTACACCAGTATGTATTATTTGGACTTTAGTAGGAAATTCCTATAGGAAAATTTCTTCAAATAATATCAACAAGCTTATCTATTCCCTGAAAGGCCATGACTGGCTTCAGTGATTAGGCCAGAGGACATGTATATCACAGTCAAAAAGTAAAATTATTGTAGACACATTAATAATCTTAGCTCAACCAAATTGTTCTTGAGTTTCCACAAGAATCATACATTAAATGTCACATAAATAATTTCAATTTGTGCCTTATTTCTCTACAGATTATTTTTCTATAGGACCCTGTGACAAAATTTAGAATCTCTTCTTAGGGGATCTGAACCAAAAGAATATCAGTAGTGTCCTTCAAATATAAGATTTCAGAAGAAATGAAATTGACATGCTCTCAGAATCAAACAATATATTATGTATCAGTTGCTAAGCTTGGAATTTCACAAGACAATTTAAAGAGTTCCTATCATTGAGAAACAGAAAATGTACAATTACCGCACATAATGTATAATGTAATTACCATCTATATAATTAATTTGGGCAAACTCCTCTGCCTTTCATTTAAGCCTTTTGAGAAGCAATTCTTACCAACTTTTTGAGTCTTACTAAATAAGATTTTCTCTAAGATTCCATTGTATCTAGCCAAAATATAATAGAACAACTTGTGTTGTCCCCAATATGAAAAATTGAGAGAAAGGCTCTAAAATAAGTCTACCTGGATGAAATTTAGGCTTCTTTTATGGACTATGTAAACTTAAGCAAGTTATTTAACCTTTCTAACCCTGTTTTTCTTCCGTAAAATGGAGATGATGAAAATAATTGTACTTGCCTCAAAAGATTATTATGAGTATTCAATTAAATGAGGCAACATTTCTAGGCTTAAAACGATGTTTTGAAATGTGGTCAGTGTTCAATACGTTAGCAATGATTCCTATGTTCAGGCCTTTGTTTGACTCATTCTCTCCAAGAGTTCTCAGCGAATCTCCTATGGACAGCCCACCCATAATTTGAGCTCCCCTTAGGATGACTCTCCATTAAAGCATTTCTTCTAATGAGGTGGAACCATAAGTTCATACCATATCTCTGGTACTCGCTAGCCATTTAAACTTGAACAAGGTACTTTGCCTTTCTTGGCCAGTTTCTTTATATATAAAATAGAGATAATAATTCTTATCTCCTAGTGCTGTAATGAAGATGAAATGAGATCATGGGTGTGTAGCTAAGTCAAGCAATGGCAAAAAGTCGCACATCTTTCTTCAATTCAGTGGCTGACCTCAGCTTGCACATGAGATCCTGTGGTGGAAAAACATATACACATCCTTCTGCATGAGAGTGACACCTGAGTTGCATGCAGTGTCTTTAAAGTCAGCGGAAGCCACATCCTATGAGAACACCTTATAAAGTGAGTACCCGTGGTCTGGCCTACCCTGAGTAAAAGTGACAATGTTTTCAAAGCCTCTGTCATAAATTCTTATGGGAGACACAACTACCATGAGTGGGCAATGGCATTCTAGAAAAGAAATGCTTGTGGAAGTCAAGTTCAAATCCCAACTCTGCACTTACAAGTTGGGTGACTCCAGGCAAGTTTTTAGCCTCTTGGTGCTTTGTCTGTGAAATGATTAAATAACATCTACCTCATAGGGTTGTATTAATATTAATAGCATAATGTACATGGTAAGTACTTAATAAGTAGATTTATCATAGCTATGGTGATAATAAATGATAATGAAAGTCAACAAAAATGTTAGGAGCCATTAATCTGGTCCAGGGATGCTCAAACTTTAACAAGCATGTTAAAACACTTCCCTGAATCTCATTTCAAGATTCAACTCAATACAATGGAATGGGCCCATGAATTTGCATTTCTGTCAAGCTCATGGGTTATGCTTATGCTGCTGTTATGCCCCTTCCTATTTTACAGATAAAATCATGAAGAATAAACAGACACAAACACCCCTTTTTGGCACAGCAAGCTATTGTGACAACCTTGACAACCACACAGGTTTCCTGACTGTGCGTCCAGAGCTCCTTTTGGCTATAACCTACTGCTTCCCAATTATAATTATGGGCTTGGGAACCTAAGGCCAGTAAGCAAACTTTAAAATATAATTCTTACCTTACAAAATTCACTATTGCAAATAAGATTAAAGTGAAAACTACAGTGTAAGCTCTAAAATACATGGTGTCTCCACATCCAATTATAATGCCAAAGAACGTGTATATTAAATGTTGGAATACCGATGAAAACATTATTAGAAACCTAGGATAAATAGAAAGAAAATCATATTTTAGGCAATGTGCTTTTTAAAAAGTTTCCTTTTCACATAAAAGCGTATCTCACATATCTGCCATTCTTGTCCTGCCTCCATCGTTGTCATAATCAACACTTATAAGTGTTCTGTTGGGACTAAAATACACCCGTTCCATATTCCCCATTACTCTCATCACATCAATATTCACATCAATATTCTGACCCTCAATCTTATTCCAGTCTCTTGGTTCAATTGATTTAGAACTCCTAGAAAGGAAGGGTCTAAGTGAGACTTCAATCCCAATGCTTAGTTTTCTGAAAATTCAGGAATGATGGGATAACTGGCTGAGTAGAATACCTTCCTAAATATCTCCACAGGACCTAAAAAATGTTTCACAAATAGTAGGATTCCAATAAACATATAATTATTTACACTTATTATTAGTCTCTTACCTAAACACATCTACCACTTAACAATGAGTACCCTCTGAGAAGAAACTTACTTTCATAGCCCAAACCTACAGTATTCAGGCCATAGTAAACATTAAACGAGGATTAGGTGAATGGGTGAAAAAATAAACAATTGCATGAATAGCATGAGTAACTTATAATTATGCTGGCAGATAGCATGACTGCACTCAGCAAACCGTCCAAATTCAGACAAAAAGTCCACCTTCTATGAATTAGTTGTTCCCAAACTTCTGGATTTTAAAAACCAACCAAGTGCCCCACAAATACACAAAACTAGTAGTTATAGGTGTCAATTTTTTTATTTTGCCAAGTGGAGCTATTAAAGAAAAAAGTAACATCTTATATCACTGGAATTTCATAAGAGAAAGGACATTTTAAACATCAAACAAGTAAAAAGGACATAATTTCAGAACAATGGATAGCACTTTATATTAAAGAAATGAATCATCATGGGAAAATTCAGGATTATGACTTATTTTTCTCATTTTAACATTTACTTTCATCCAGACTGAGACTGTCTACACTAGAGTATAATTTGGTGGGAAATAATTCTGAGACAATTCTGTATAAGTAACTTAGCACAGTCTCTCAGAGAAAGATTGGCTCATTTGTCTAAGACAGAGAAGTGGCTTTTCCTCTCTGTACGAAGAAATCCATATGACACTTTGCATCACCCGGTGTGGAGAGTAGCTAAGAGTTTTACTGGGGTTGCATTTTTCTGCTATTTTTTCTTTCCAGCTCTTCCCATATTAAGATATTGTCATTCAGGTTCAGTGTAAAAGAAGTAAAGTATTTTTTTAACTTCTCACAACTCAAACTAAGTTTTTAGAGGTATATATTGGAAAAGAAAAAACACTATGGTCTCTGAGCCACTGATAATTTATTCAGAACAGGAATATCAATTAATGTGAATAATTGTTGGTACCTTAAATTATCTGCAAATATAACTGGTAGTAAAAATAAAGTTAGAAAAAAGTTATTAAAAGGGAGTTTTATTAGTGTCTGTGAAGGCAGGTCCACTGAAGTATTAAATTCCTATGAGACCTATACCAAGTACACAATTGGAGACTTACTTAGTAATTATTAATTCGATCCTCGGTTTAAAGGATAAGGAATCTAAATTCAGTCCTACAGTGACTAGAGCAACCAGTCCTGACATTCCAAAAGCTTCCACTAAGGAGAAAAAAAAATAATAAAATTAATTTGCATTCAAATCTGGAGACTGGGGTATTTTATCTTGAGTGAAGGATTGGTGGGAACCTTAAAAGTAGTGTTTCCTAGAAAATTGCTTCAATTGGTTGGCCTAATCCTGAAGATCAGGAATTGGAAAACTTTTCTGTAAAAGATCAGATAAATATTTAGTCTTTGCAAGCCATATGGTTCCTGTTGCAACTACTCCATGTGCATATAGCTGCCATAGGTAACACATAAACTAATAAATGTCCAATAAATAATGACACAGGAATTTGAATTTCACATCATACTTACATGCTACAAAATAGTCTTCTTTTGTGTTTTAAACCATTTAAAAATGCAAAAACCATTTTTAGTTCATGGGCTGTACAAAAATAGTAATATTTGGCCCACAAGCAATAGTTTGCCAACCCCTGCTGTATGTAGATCGTCATTAAGGATAGGGTTAATGGAAAAATAATTAACAGCCTCCCACCCAGTACCTCAAGAACAAGTACTGCGTGGTCTAAAGGTTGTGGTCCAAGCTCTGGGAAGCCTGCTCCTTGGCCTGATATAGACACCCCTAAAATTGTATGTCCTTGAGCTCTAAACAAATGTGTAAGTGTAATCTAGGGCATGAAAACCAACTATGAAGAATGTTCGAATGCCATAAATTCCAACAGTTCTAGGCTGCAAAGCCTTTAAGCAGCACATTATAAACATCAAACAGAAGGGAGAAATGGAAGCACTTCAGAGCAGAGCAGAGCAGGTTGCCCCTTTCTCCATCCTGCATCTACAAAAGAGTAATGTCTCAGAGTTGATGTGAGGACTAAATAATATAACATGATATATCTGTACATTTATATGTATTTTTGAAAGTCTGAGGGCATATACCAAAATATCTAGCAGTAGTTAAATTTATAATATAGGTTTCTTGATGATTATTTTCTTCTTTGATTTTTCAGAATTAGCCCCAAATTCCACAATGAACATATATTACTTTTATAATTAGAAAAAGAAAGTCCTTTAAAAATTACAAATTGGGGAAGCCAGGATGGCTCGGTAGGTTAAGTGCTCACTTTGCAACCCCAGGGACAGAGGATTGAGTCCCGGCCCTTGCCCGTGCAGACCCATGTGCTAAACTGAGGAGTGTCCCCAGTTCAGTTCTCATCAGGGTGAGACTCCAGCCCAGTTCCTGCCCTGTGCAGCCCCGCACCCACCTGTGGAATAAAACTATGTGGAAAAACCGATGATGTACAACTATGGAGACTGTTCTGGGCCCTCCCCCCTTCTCTCTGTCTCTGTCTCTGTATTTCTTTCTTTCTCTCTCTATCAAAAAACAATAAAAATAAATCGTTTAAAAAATTACAAATTATATTATATTAAATTGTATTTGAAGTGTTCCGAAAAGAAGGTAGGGGAAATAGAAAGTCATAGAACCTGTAATAAAGGAAGTAATTTTCATCAGCATAAACCCAAGTAGTTTAAAATAGAGTTGTAAAGTTTTTATGACACAATGGAAAGAAATTATCACAGAAAATTAATGCTATAGACAAGTATCTCTCTCAATCTCTGTCTCTCTCTCTGGTTTAGAAGAAATAGAGGCTATCTTGATAGAAAAATCAAAGGGATTTTTTACTAAAAAGCAACAGGATTTAGGAGTGGACATTTCCCAACTAGAATATCTTAGAGTGATGACTGAAGGCTTTTGACACTTAGAACCTAGACAAATGACATAAAGAAGAGACAGCCAAGCAGGAGCAAGAAGGGATGCATTGTTTATAGAGAATTTTAAAACAATAAAACTGATTAAAAGTTGTCTGCTTTTTATTATCTCTACTGCCTAGAAATTCTGAACAATGTCACTTGATAAAATACCGTATTTTCCGGCGTATAAGACAACTGGGCGTATAAGACGACCCCCTAATTTTACAGTTAAAACATAGGTTTAGGCCTATATTCGCTGTATAAGACTACCCCCCACTTCCGAGGCTGTAGTCTTATACAGCGAATATAGGCCTAAACCTATGTTTTAACTGTAAAATTAGGGGGTCGTCTTATACGCCCGGTCGTCTTATACGCTGGAAAATACAGGTATTTTTCTGCTAGCACAGTCCTTTCCCGCCACCTGTCTTTGTTTTACCTCTCACTTAGACTTTTACACAATCTACCATCTTTCATGACATATATTGCCTCTCTTAAAGTGCTTTTTGTACACTAAATTCAAACTTTCTTCCATAAGCTGGTATGTTATTTTCAGCTGCACAACCTGTCAACCAATGATTTTCCACAAGCATTGAGTCCTTTGTCTGTGTGGCAATTTTTCAACTGTTTTATTAATATTTCATGAAAAAAATAAATGTGCTGATACAAGTGATTTCTAAAAGTCCAGTCTTCATGAATTTAATACCATAGAGGTAAAAATGGAAATTACTATATGTGCTCAAAGAGGTGACTCTCTAACCTCAATTAGACACTCCCTAAACTTAAGCCAGTTGATGGTGGGCTCATTAGTGAAGAAAAAAAATAGATAACATGGCATAAATGTAACATGTGTAAACAAGAATTTTATCTATGATTAACTTTCTGGCAATGAAACTTATAATAGCATCTGTCACTGATGTTTGCTATCAGAAACTTACTAAGAACAAGAGTAAAAGATTGTCCAAAGTTGTTTTTTCAATTCAAGAAGCAGAAGAAAGTGTAATGGAGGCGGGAGGACTTTTAAGTTCCTGGGGCTGCTGCAACAAAAGCACCACAAACTGTCTTAAAGAACAGAAATTTATTGTCTTGCAGTTCTGGAAGCTAGAGGCCAAAGGTCAAGATTTTGGCAGCAGTGGTTCCTTCTGAGAGCTGAGAGGGAGAATCTAGTCTAGGCCTCTCAAGCACTGACTGGAAGCACCTCCATTTTTTTAGAAGGAACGGAGAAGGGAACTAGCATTTATTGGGGGTCCTACCTTGTCATACTGGTAAATGTTTAAAACAGGCTATCTGGGAAGGAAAAAAAAGGCCTAATCAGTAGTGTCTCCAGATTTCCATGGTGGAACTAGTGCCACTCCAGCCAGTTTCAAGCTATCAACATCATGTCATTTGGACATGGATTTGGGAAGAGATGTGTACAATTAGCTTTGGGGCAAGTGCAAACTGTCTCCAGCACACCAGCATGAGCAAGTCACAGAACATTACCTCATGAATGCTGCAATCCCCATATAAATTAGGTGTTATTATACCACTTTTATAGATGAGTAAATTTAACTTTAAAGAGGTTAAGTAATATTCCAAGGTCACCAAGCTAATAAATTGTGAAGTTAGGATATGAACCCAAGTCTGCCTGTAACTCCAAAGCTCTTCAAGAACTAGTATTCATTTATCCATCCAACATGTGTTAAATTATTATTGGGCATATGGCAAGCACTGGGTTTGGCTAGGGGAACATAGAAAAGAGAATAAAAAGAGGAATAAGAGACAAGAAATTTATGGTCTGTTGGGGAAAAAAATTGAAATAGTAAATTGACATATTTTTCCTCAGCCACTTAAGGCATCCATAAAAGATTCATAGGGGAGAGAGAAAAATAAAGGAAGTTGAAGGAAGTTACCCTTCAGTGAATGTTTTCTATAATTTTACTGATTCAGGGCAGTGAACAATACCCAGGTAGCAATTTACCTGCAGAGGAAGTAGTGCTTTTAGGTAACTGAATAGTAACCATCCTCTTGATACCTGAGGTCTCTCATGCATGGAAGTTGCTCCACTGTGTAAGGTAAGAGTAGAAACAGGACTTGGCAGTTTCACCATAGTTACTATGACTTTCCAGGACTGGTTACTTCAGTCAGGCCAGTAAAACTTTAATTTCCAATATCACTGGACTAAAATAGCAAATGATCATTTAGTCCACTCTCCTGTTCCTGTTCCAGATATAGAGATACCTGATTTCTCCCTTCCTTTTCCTGCTTGCCAGCCTCAGGCAAAGGCCACCATTTCTATGGTCTCCTTAATTTGAGACTCACTAAAATAAAAACTGTTGAGCTGGAAAAAAGCTTGGGAGCATTTCTCCCAACTTCCTCATTTTAGAGATAGATTGCTACAGGTCAGAGCAGGAATCACTCAGTGCTGATTCGTCTTCCAGGGGACTGCCAGTGACTAAATGTAAAGTCAAACAATGGAGTTCAGAAAGAATAAGAGAGTGAACCACATAAAGAAAGGATGCAAAGGGAAGGTACAGGGAGTTAAATTAAGGAGATTTTAGAAGAGACTAGGAAAGAGCTGGAGGTGGCAGAAAGATAATAAAGCAAAGCACACAGAGGGGCCACAACAAGGGGAAAACAGTGGGAAGAAAAGCAACTGCATTCAAGATCAAGGGAAATAGAGATGAACAAAGTTGACATTGAGGAAAGCATTTTTTTGTATTTGTTTCTGCCTTACCAATGTAGAAAGTCATGTACACCATTGAAAAGCAAAGAACAACATTAGTCAGTGTGTTGCTAAAAAGGTCAGTCAATATAAACTGAATGATTCTTGCACACCAATATCCACATATTGTGCTTCCAAAAATTTTCAACATGAGGTCCACAATATGAAACTCTAGAAAAAAGAAATAAAAAACAACAATGAATTATAACTTTGGTTTCTTTCTTTGATAACATTTGATTTATGCACTTTGGTTTGCTCTTAAGACTTTGAATAGAGAACTTGTTCTTCAGAAGATGGGAGTTTCCTAATAAAAGCCTGGCCAAGGGGGCTCTCTGGGGATATATTTCCCTTACTGTCTGCAGCTTGAGGCTTGCTTATCCAGGAACAGAAGACCTAAATGCCCTCAGAAGCCAGTCGGGGAGAATAATGTGAAAACCCTGTGTGTGACGATATGGAGAGTATTACAAATGCCCAACCAAAAGATACCTGAATGTGCATCCAAATTTAAATTCTTTTACAAACTATGCCAGGGCCAACCAAACATTGTCCAAGGTCCCCACCAACCTGCAGTCCATTTGTGACCCCTGCCCCCAGACCAGGTGGCATTTGGGAAATGGAGAGGGAACATTTTCCATAGTCATAACTGGGGACAATAGTGAGAATTAGGGAGCAGTTTTCAGGAAATGCCAAGGGTAGTCCTAAACAACAAAGATTGTCCCTTACTAAATGCCAATCAAGAAGCAGAGCAGGGGAAGCCGGGGTGGCTCAGTGGGTTAAGTGCTCGCTTTGCAGCGCCTGGGACTGAGGATCGAATCCCGGCCCCGGCCCTTGCGGACCCATATGCTGAACTGGGAGCTCCCCCAGTTCAGTTCTCTCTGTCTCTGTATCTCTCTCTCTCTCTGTCAAAAACAATAAAAGTAAAATAAATAAATAAATGGCAAAAGAAGCAGAGCAGGGGAAGCCGGGATGGCTCAGTGGGTTAAACGCTCACTTTGCAGTGCTGGGGACCAAGGATCGAATCCCGGCCCATGCGGACCCATGTGCTGAACTGGGGAGTGCCCCCAGTTCAGTTCTCTCTCTATCTCTGTATCTCTCTGTATCTCTCTCTGTCTCTGTCAAAAACAAGAAAAAAGAAAAAAGAAGCGGAGCAAATTCATCTTTATCACCCACGTTTCTTTTTCCTTTCAGCACCTCTTCTTCAATAGTCACATAAACAAATCAGGAGGGCACCTTTTCCTTCTTTATACTGTAATTTTCTCCCCTTTCTTCTCTACTGTTATCATATCTCTAGCAAGACAACATGCTCCCTATCCCAGTGAACTTGAATCCCATGAATCTGACTATTAGCACTTCTAGGAACTGATGCTCTGATGCTATCTGAGTCATTCTGCTTTCACTCTCAGATTCAAATCCAGGACCAAAGCAATTCTTAACATGCACTCATTAAGGTCCAGATTGATCCAGGAAAGAAGTATGTTGGTACAAAAGTAATTTAGGTTTTTGCATTATTGAAATTGGTCATTTGATATTAGAATACATTATTAAATAAATGTGGTTATGTTATATATTATTTTAATGTACACTTATTGCTTTATTTTTTTTTGCTAATGAGTTATTACTTGCTGTCTATTTTATACTTATTTTAGACTATAGAAATTACATTAGACAAAAAACAAATTGTAGCAATTTATTTGAGTTCAAAAGAGTCATAAAGTAGTGGAGACAATTCACAACATCAACAACGCATTTAACCCAGTAAATGCTAACAAATATAAAGTGAAGTTTTGCAAAGGAGATGAGAGACTTGAAGATGAGGGGCATATTGGCCAGCCATCAAAAGTTGACAATGACCAATTGAAAGCAATCATCGAAGCTCTTCCTCCTACAACTACACAAGAAATTGCCCAAGAACTCAACATTGACCATTCTATGATTATAGTCATTCAGTGTTTAAAGCAAATTGCAAAGGTGAAAAAGCTAGATAATTGGATGCATCATGAGCTGGCAAAAAATCAAAAAAGTCATCATTTTGAAGTGTCATCTTCTCTTATTCTATGCAACAACAATGAACCATTTCTCAATCGGACTGTGACGTGTGACAAGTGAATTTTATATGACAACCGGCAATGACCGGGTCAGTGGTTGGACTGAGAAGAAGCTCCAAAGCACTTCCCAAAGCCAAACTTGCACCAAAAACAGGTCATGGTCACTATTTGGTGGTCTGCTTCCAGTCTGATACACTACAGCTTTCTGAATCCCAGCAAAACCATTCCATCAGAGAAGTATGCTCAGCAAACTAATGCAATGCGCTAAAAACTGCAACATCTGCAGCAGGCATTGGTCAATAGAAAGGGCCCAATTCTTCTCCACGACAAAGCCCAACTGCATGTCATACAACCAATGCTTCAAAAGTTTAACGAATTGGGCTACAAAGTTTTGTCTCAGCGACTACATTCACCTGACCTCTTGCCAATCAACTACCATTTCTTCAAGCATCTTGACAACTTTTTGCAGGGGAAACACTTATACCACCAGAAAATGCTTTCCAAGAGTTCATCAAATCCAGAAGCACGAATTTTTATGCTACAGGAATACACAAACTTATTTCTCATTGGCAAAAATGTGTTGATTGCAGTGGTTTTTATTTTGATTAATAAAGATGTGTTTGAGCATAGTTATAAGGACTTAAAATTCATGGTCCAAAACCCAATTACTTTTGCACCAACTTAATAAATCTGAGCCAGCTATAACCATTTGTGTGGGGGGGGGGGAGGGAAGGGGAGGCATGCATGTGCATGTGTGTACACGTTCCTACACACATACATATTAAAGAAGATGAGATAATTTAACATTCCTTCCCCCTTAATGTGCAGTAAAATACATAGATGGTGTGTAATTATTTTCTTGTTGCCTGGCATGGTATTTTAATTGGCCCATGTGTAAAGAAAGCACTGAAGTTAAGATATCTTGAATGTACTTTAATTCCAGTATAAATTGAAATGCACCATATAAGAATGATTTTAGAAAATATACAGACAAAAAAAAATGCTGGTCCTAAGATGGTGGCATGAGAGGAGAACCCCAAAAACTCTCCAGGAAAGGACATTTGAAAAAAGGGGACACTACATGGGAAACCCTGAGAAACACAGCCTTAGTTAAGAGATCCATGCAATGCAAGAAAACACCTGAAGATTAGAGGAAGGGGGCAAGCATGAGAGAAGGGGAAGGAGTAGTGTGGAGACAGGGTCATGGAATGTGACCCATGGTTGACAGAAGAAAGGGGTTTGGGAAATGGGCCACAGTGGAACTAGATCCTAGGTGAGCAGGAAGCCGAGAGCTGATGAAACCAGAGGCCCCATGAGACTGGACAATTTAAAATCTTAACCCAGGGAAGCTAGGATGGCTCAGCAGGTTACATGCTTCTTTTGCAGCCCTGAGGACTGAGGATCGAATCCTGGTCCCAACCAATGCATATCCACATGCTGAACTGGTGTGTGCTTTTCATGCAGGAGGTCCCCAGCCCAGTTCCCACCCTGTGTGACCCCTACCCACCTGTGTGGAACAAAACCATGTTGAAAACTAATGACATGCAACTATGGAAACTATGCTGGGCCTTCCTACTTCTCTTTGTTTTTCTCTGTCTCTGTCTTTCTCTGTCTCTGTCAAAAATAATAAAATAAATCTTTAAAATCTTAATCAAAGAGCAGACAGGCTGAGGCCCCATTTGGAACACCATGCCCTAGGTGGAATAAGGACAGAGCAGGAATGACTAAACTACCTGATCCAAAAAAGGAACAGGGCCCCAGCCATAGCTCGTAGAATCACATCAGTGGCCTATAGATGCTACAGAGCTGATTTGCACACAAATTGGCTCTGGGAGAAACTGCTTCCCCAGACTGGCTTTCAAAATCACAGTGCAGCCCTAGAACAGTGGGCACAGGCAGGAAGGAGTAAGACTGAGCCATGACTCCATTTTGGTGAACCAGCTTCCCTACTCACAATGGGATCTGTGTCTACATCTCAGGCACACCTGCCTCCCAGATGATCAGCCAGCTGATCCAGCACCCCGAGGCCCAGTAGCACAGACTAGAATGAGCAAATTGGCTTTGGGTGAGGGTGATTCTGAGAGTCCACAGCTGGGAAGGCAAAATGTGCCCCCAAAAGAGAAGCAAGCCAGGGCTCAGGATAAAAAATAGAGACAGAGAAGTGCACACTGACCAGCTGACCCCCTGCTGACTGAGAAATTTGCTATTATGTCTCAGCCCACACCTGCCCACCCCCAACTCCCACACCCCTAACTGCTCAGCCTTCTATCAGCTAAACCATCGCCTTGGAGAGCAACCTCAGGACACAAAACAGCCATAACCACACTTCCCTCATCTCCCAGACAGAAATTTTGGACACAGAAACTGAATGCTTCCCCTAAACCTCTTCCAAACCTTGCCACCCATCAACTGAACCCCAGGTAGAGCCTGCTATACAATGAGACAAAAAGGGGAGCTGCAATTACCTTATAATACAAACCCAACTCATTCCCAAATAACCCCACCACTGTGGGAACAGAAAGAAGAGCACAGAATTGCAAAACACAGGTGCAACCAGCCTTTTCTCATGCTGTTCTCAGAGGCATAGCAAACCATCACCAAACACACTTTCCCAAAAAGGAGGTATATTGAGACCAAGATGACGAGGCAAAGAAGGGAAGTTCATTTCCTACGGGAAAACACTCATTCCTAGGATGAAAAAAAAAAAAATCAAATGCAATGAATACCCCAGAGTTCAAAGCCACTCTGAAAGAAAATGAAAAATCTCCACAAAAGAAACGTACAGATTTTGGAAGCATATAATCTAAGTGAAACAGAATTCAAGGCTGCAATTCTGAAGACACTCGGAGAATTGAAAAAATGCTGGCAAAGTACTACACAGACACAGTTAAATGCCCTCAATAAAAAAAATGTCTGGGGAGGCCGGGATGGCTTAGTGGGTAGGGTGCACACTTTGCAGCGCCGGGGACCAAAGATCGAGTCCCGGCCCTGGCCCGTGTGGAACCATATGCTGAACTGGGAGCTCCCCCAGTTCAGTTCTCTCTCTCTCTCTCTCTCTCTCTCTCTCTCTCTCTCTCTCTCTCTCTCTCTCTCTCTCTGTCTCTGTATCTTTCTCTTGTCAAAAATAAATAAATAAATAAATATGTATTTTTTTTAAAAATGTCTGAACAAAATGAATACTCTACCAAAAAAAAATTAGATGTTAGAGAAGAACCCAAAGGAACTCCTGGAAATGAAAGGCACAATAGGGTAATTGAGAAAAAAGAAAAAACTAACCAGCATAGGAAACAGGTCAGCCAGATGGAGGAAAAAGGTAGCAAAATCGAAGATAGAAACATGGAAATTTCACAGAAGGAAGACGAAAGGGATCTGAGAGTCAAAACAAATGAAAGATCTCAACACAAATTATCTGACTCTGTTGGAAAGAGCAACATTAGAATAATAGGGATACCAGAAGAAAGTAAGCTAGCCTTCAAGAGCCTAATAAAGCAGACAGTAGATGAGAACTTTCCAAAGCTTTGGAACAAACTGGAACCCCAAAATTCAAGAAGAAAACAGGAACTCTAACTACATAGACTCTAACTGATCTTCTCTAAGCACATTATTCTGAAGATGTCAAAAATCAAAAACAAAGAAAGAATCCTTAAGGCCGCCAGGAAAAAAATATATATAACCTTCAAAGAAAAACCTATCAGGCTGTCATTAGACTTCTCAGCAGAAACTCTGCAAGCCAGGAGGGAGTGGAGCCAAATTCTCAAAATTTTAAAAGAGAGAAACTTTCAGCCAAGAATTAACTATCCAGTAAAATTAACCTTTAGATATGAAGAAGGAATAAAGACCCTTTCAGACGTATAGAAGCTGAGAGAATTCTCCAGCACAAGGCCAGCATTTCAAGAATACTGAAAAAGAATATTCGACCTCAAACAACAAATTGAAATAAATGATGAAAAGTTGGGACAACAAAGAAATAAAAAGGAAGGAAGAAATGGCTATCAGAAATCTTCATATATCAATCATCACCCTAAATGTAAATGGAATGAACTCACCAACAAAAAGGCACAGATTATCTTAATGGATAAAAAACCAGAACCAAACCATATGCTGTCTACAAGAGACACACCTCAGCCACAAGAATAAACACAGGCTCAAAGTGAAAGGCTAGAAAACAAAACTGCAAGCAAATGGTATTCAGAGAAAAGCAGGAGTGGTCATACTGATTTCTGATGAAATAGACAACAGGATAAAAAAAGTAATAAGAAATAAAGATGGACATTTAATAATCATAAAAGGGAAAATAAATCCAGAAAATATGATATATATGTGGTCCTAATCAGGAAGCATCAAAATTTACAAAGCAATGACTAAAAGATCTAATAGGAGAATCTGACAAAAATACATTATAGCAGGGGACCTAAACACCCCCTTGACAACCATGGACAGATCATCCAAGCAGAAAATAAATAAGTAAATAGCAGTCTTAAATGATACATTACAGCAATTGGACATAATTGACATTTATAGGATGCTGTCCTGCAACACAGGACTATACTATATATTTTTTTTCTAGTGCATATAGAACATATTTAAGGATCAACCATACTCTGGGACACAAAACCAGCCTCAGCAAATTCAAGAAAATTGAAATCATACCAAGTGTGATTCTTGTAACCCAAAGCTTTGAAATTAGAGATCAACTGTAAAAGAAACAAGAAAAAATCACATATATGTGGAGATTGACCACATTATTTAAAATGACTGGATCAAAGAAGGAATAAAAGAAGAGATTTTAAAATATAGAGAAAATAACAATAAAAACACTACCAACCAAAATTATTGGAATGCAGCAAAGGCAGTAAGTAATAAGAGGGAAATTTATATCATTGCAGGCCTATCTCAAGAAACAAACAAACAAAATCATAAATAAACATCCTAACATCCCATCTTAAAAAACTAGGAAAAGAAGAACAAAAGAACCCTAAAGTCAGTAAAAGAAAATAAATAATAAAAATTAAAGCAGAAATCAATGAAATTAAGAACAAAAACACAATAGATAAAATTAATGCAACAAAGAGATGGTTCTTTGAATAGAATCAATAATATTGACATACCACTGGCTAGGCTCACCAAAGAACAAAGAGAAAACTCACAAATACCCAAAATTAGAAATGACAGAAGACAAAATTATGACTGATACTACAGAAATACATACAGTTATAAGAAATTGTTATTAAAAGCTTAATGTCACTAAATTTGACAACTTAGAAAAAATGGACAAATGTCTAGAAACACATAATTTACCTAGACTGAACCAAATTGATAACCTAAATACACTAATCAACAATAAAGAACTTGAAACAATTATCCACAACCCCTCCAAAGGCAAAAATCCTGGACCATACAGTTTTACCAATGAGGTTTATCAAGCATTCAATGAAGAACTAATGCCTATCCTCCTCAGACTATTCCAAAAAATTGAAGACAAGGCAATACTTCCCAACTCATTCTATGAGGCCAACATTATCCTAATACCAAAACCTGGTAAGGATGATACCAAAAAAGAACTATAGCCCAATATCTCTGATGAACACTGATGCAAAAATCCTAAAGAAAATATTAGCGAATAGAATACAACAATGCATTTATACAATTATACATTACAAACAAGTGGGATTCATCCATGGGGCACAAGGATGGCTCAACATACACAAATCAATCAATGTAATACAGCACATAAAAAAATAAAAGATAAAACCATATGATTATTTCAATTAATGCAAAAAAAAACATTTGACAAGATACAATATCCATTTATGATCAAAACAGTGAATAAAATGGGAATTGAAGAAAAGTACTTCAACATAATAAAGGACTTATATGACAAAACCTCAGCTAATATTATACAGAATGGGAAAAAGCTGAAGCCTATTCTTCTAAAATCAGGAACAAGTCAGAAATGTCCATTCTCACCACTGCTATTCAACATAGCACTGGAAGTTCTAGCCAGACCAGTCAGGCAACAGGAAGAAATAAAAGGCACCCAAATTGGAAGAAAAGACATCAAACTCTTAACTCTTTGCAGATGGCATGATTCTTTATATAAAAAAATGCTAAAAACTCTACCAGAAATCTATTAGAAACAATATACAAATACAGTAAAGTTGCAGGATACAAAATTAATGTACAAAAATCAACTGCATTTTCATATGCCAACAACAAAAAATCACAGAAAAAATGAGAATATCCATACCTTTTGCAATTGCAACAAAAAGAATGAAATACCTAGGAATAAATTTAACAAAGAATGTGAAGAATTTATACAGTGAAAACTATAAGACATTATTTTAAAAAATTGAAGAACACACACAAAAAATGAAAATATATTCCATGTTCATGGATTGGAAGAATAAAGAGAGTTAAAATAGCCCAAAGCAATATACATACAGATTTAATGCAATTCCCATCAAAATCCCATAGACATTATTTCAAGAAACAGGTTTTTTTTTTTTAATGAACAACTTTGTATGTAACCACAAAAGACCTTGAATCACCAAAGATATTCTTTAAAAAAAAAAAAGAATAAAGCTGGAGGCATCACACTCCCCAATTTCAGTCTTTATTACAAAGTCTCAATAATCAAAGCAACTTGATATTGGTAGAAAAACAGATAAACACACCAACGAAACAGAATTGAAAACCAAGAAATAAACCCACAAATATTTAGACAGATTATTTTCAACAAAGGAATGAAAAATATACAGTGAGGAAATGAATGCCTCTTCAGCAAATAGTGCTGGGAAAATGGAGAAATCACATGCAAAGAATGAATCTGAACTGTGATCTGTTACCATATACCAAAATTAGCTCAAAGTAGATTAAAGACCTCCACATAAGACTGAAACAATAAATTGTACAGAAGAAAACATTGGTATTAAATTTATAGACCTTGAGTTCAGGGAGGATTTTATGAACCTGATCTCAAAAGTAAGGGAATTAAAAGTAAAAATAAATGAATGGGACTTTATCAAATTAAAAAGCTTCTACACAGCAAAAGAAACCATCAACAAAGCAAAGAGGCAACCAACCAATTGGGAGAAAATATTTGCAAACAATGCCTCTGATAAAGGGCTAATATCAAATATATATAAAGAACTCATACAACTCAACAACAAAAAATCCAATTTTAAAACAGCAGAAGACTTAAGCAGACACTTCACCCACAAAGACATACAAATGGTCAACAGACATATGAAAAAAAAATGCTCAATTTCATTAGCTACTAGGGAAATGCAAATCAAAACCACAATGAGGGAAAGCCCGGATGGCTCAGCGGGTTAAGCGCTCACTTTGCAGCCACGGGACCAAGGATCAAATCCTGGCCTCAGCCCATGCAAATCAATATTCTGAACTGGGGGGTGCTTCCCATGCAGGAGGCCCCCTGTCTGGTTCTCACACCCCTGTTCATCCCCTAGTTCTAGGGGGTGTGCCTCCCACCCTCAGCCCAATTCCAACCCTGTGTGGCCCCCGCCCACCTGTGTGGAATGAAACCACATCAAAAACTGATGACATACAACTATGGAGACTGCTCTGGGCCCTCCCCCTTCTCTCTGACTTTCTCTGTCTCTGTCTCTGTATCTGTCAAAAGAAAAAACAATAAATCTTTAAAAGAAAAACAAAACACAATGAGATACCACCTCACACCTGCTAGAATGGCTATAATCAACAAAACAAGGAACCACAAGTGCCCGAGAGACTGTGGGAAAAAAGGAACCCTTATACACTGCTGGTGAGAATGTAAATTGGTACAATCACTTAAGAGGACAGTATGGAGATTCCTCAGAAAATTTGGAATGGAGCTACCCTAGGACTCAGCCATCCCCCTTCTGGGTATCTACCAAAAAGAACTGGAAAACCTTAGTCCATGAAAACATATGTACCCCAATGTTCACTGCAGCGTTGTTCACAGTGGCCAAGCCATGAAAACAACCAAAGTGCCCCTTGATAGATGACTGGATTAAAAACCTGTGGTACATATACACAATGGAATATTACTCAGCTATAGGAAAAGATGAAATACTGCCATTTGCAACAATATGGGTGGAACTTGAGATCATCATGCTAAGTGAAATAAACCAGACAGAAAAAGCTAAGAATCACATGACTTCACTCATATGTGAAAATCCACAAAGAAACAATATCTCTTTAACATAGTCAATAGTTTAGTGAGTACCTGAGGATAAAGGGGGAGGTGTTTGGAGAGGAGGAAAGGGGAGCTAAATATATGTAGGGAAAAGCTGTCTCTGAGTAGTGAACACATATTGTAACACATAGACAAAATACTGTAGAATTGTACTCCTGGCACCTATGTTTGTTTGTTTTTTACCAATGTCACTGTAGTAAATTTAGTAATTTAAAAATAAAATGCTCCTACCTACCCCTAAACACAGACATGTGAGATAAGTTGTTCCGAAAAATTCCAAACAAAATGCTTGTTAAGCCACAGATCATAATTGATTCTCCTCTAATGATATCAGCATACATTTTGGAAATGCCTGAAAAAGAAAATATAAAATATAACTTAATATGAAAATGATGCTATTGCATAGGACACACAAAAGCAGAAGAGAAGGAATATGCTAGAGAAGAAAAAGACAGCCCTGACTGGGATGGGTCTGTAAGACAATTACAATCACTACTTTTTCATTTGTCCACTGCACCTTCTGTGTCCCCAATGGCAATGGAATATAGCAATAGAACTCCATGAAGTGCCATGGCCTCAGACCAAGTTGAGCTTCAAAATGAGTCAAAACACTTCTTAGGACATTACATTTAGTTTGAATAAACATAAATTGTTAGACTTCAAACTAATTACATTTTAGAAGTACAAAATATGACCCAACAACTCTACTCCTAGACATTTATCAAACAGAATTGGAAACACAAAAATTAGTACGAGAATGTTTATAGCTATGTTACTCATAATAGTCAAAAAGTGGAAACAGTCCATAGTCCATCAGCTGATAAATAGATAAACACATGTGGTCTATCCCTATAATAGAATATTATTGAACCACAGAAAGAAATTAAATACTGACTGACACATGTTGCAACATGTATGAACCTTAAAAACATTAAACTAAGTGAAAAAAGCCTGAGGAACCCAGGATGGCTCAGTAGGTTAAGTGCTTGTCTTGCTGCCCCAGGGTCCAAAGATCAAGTCACAGCCCCGGCCCAAGCAAACCATGCTGAACTGGGGTGTGTTTCCCATGTGAGAGACCCCCGCTTCAGCTTTTGCTAGAGCTAGCCTTCCAAATGAGAGGCCCTTCATTCGGCCCCCAGCTCGCAGGGACGCACTTCCCATTCAGGAGACCCCCAGTCCATTTCCCATCCTACATGGCCCTCTCACCCCCGCCCACCTGTGTGGAAGAAAACCATGTTGAAAATTGATGATGTACAGCTATGGAGATTGCTCTGGGCCCTCCCCCCTTCTCTCTGTCTCTCTCTCTGTCTCTCTGTCTCTGTCAAAATCAATAAAATAAATCTTAAAAAAAAAAAAAGGAAAGAAGCCAGACACAAAAATTATATATTGTACATTGTGATTTAAATGAAGTGTGTAGAATAGGCAAATCCATAAACAGATAATTGTTTAAGTGGTTGCCAGGGGCCAGGGAGATGAAGGAATGAGGAGTGACTGCTAATGGATATAAGATTCCTTTTGGGAGTGATGAAAATATAAAGTTTAGATAGTGATGATGGTTGCATAACTGTAAATATTGTACAGGCCACTGAATTTCACACTTTCAATAGGTAAATTTTATGAGATAAGTAATAGTGCAATAAAACTGTATTTAAAAAATAAGTGTAGGGGAAGCTGGGATGGCTCAGTGGATTAAGCGCTCACTTTGCAGCACCGGAGACTAAGGATCGAATCCCAGCCCTGGCCCGTGCGGACCCATATGCTGAACTGGGGAGTGCCCCCAGTTCAGTTCTCTCTCTGTCTCTGTATCTCTCTCTGTCAAAACCAATAAATAATAATAATAATAATAAATAAATAAAAGATTCTTTTAAAATAAATAAGTAAATAAGTGTAGGAGAAATAGCTATGATGGTGGCATGGGAAGAGAATCCCAAAACCTACCTGGGAGGG